>JAHFWL010001280.1:0-102010 GCA_021292165.1 Shinisaurus crocodilurus | reverse complement strand
GGCATTTAAAACGGGCAAAAGTTTGATTGCTACGGTGGGAGTTTCTGATAGCAACATTTGATTTTGGACTCTGGGGCCAGTCATCACATGGCTAATTCTAGAGACATATTTCAATCTCTGGAAGAATGTAGAATTCATCAACATGTTCAATTAGCTGATGAAAGAGGATCCAAGTGTCCGCTGGAGGAACAATCGACTTCTTGCTACTTTGGGTCAGCAGAGGGCATTGTTTGTTCAGGAACTGGATACAAATTTAATAAGTATCTCACAATTAGCTAATAATGCTTTTGAAATATGCTTTTCTGACAGCAACTGTGTTAATTTCATGAGAAGGGGTGGTCTGTGCAAAAGGTGATTTGCAGAATTCTCTGTATGTTATAAATCCATTTGTAACACATGATGAGAGGGCAAAGTATGCAAATGGTAAACCCCATGACAATTGTGTGCATATTTTCCATAAGAGGTTTGCGCATGCCAACTAACAGAAGCATAGAAAAATGCCAGGTCTGTGTGAGGGTATGAAATGAAACCTTGTTCTAATTATGTGGAATGTGAAGTATGCAGTACAGCAAAGTCACACAGATCTAACATTCAGAAACACAGTGATAGAGTTAGCACAAGAATATTTGAGCTAGTACACTCTGACGTTGCTGGACCATTTGAAAACAGCTATGGGGGAAATAGGTACTACATGACACTCGTTGATGAATTTTCAAGATTTGGTTTTGTTTATCTTCTGCAGCATAAGTCTCAGGTTCAAGAGAGATTTGAATCATTTGTTAAATGGGCTGGGAACAGATATAAACAATATCCAATAGGTGAATTGCTCACAGATGGTGGGGGAGAGTACATGAGTACAAAATTCAAGAAATTCTTGGAAAGTGAGGGTATTGGGCACAAAGTCACGGCCCCATACTCCCCATTTCAAAATGGCGTTGCTGAGAGAAGGAACAGAACACTCCAGGAAATGATGAGGGCTCAATTAGCTGACTCACAGGTGGGAAACCGTTTCTGGGGGGATGCACTGTCAAATGCCAATTACATTATCTTGGAATGCAATTATCTCAAGATGAGGAAGGTTCTTTCTTGGTTGAACAAAGTGGAAAAATTCAGAAATTGCTGGAAATTCATGGATTGGAGAATTGTAACCCAGTTACCATTCCAATGACTCTTGAATATCAAAAGCACACAGATAACACTGAATTTGAGGATATTGGAAAATATCAGTGTTATTGGAAGCCTGCTATATTTGGCAAATGTGAGTAGGCCAGACATCAGCAATGCTGTGAACATACTTAGCAGGAAAACGCAAAATCCTTCTAATTATGATTGGCTAGCTGTGAAACATGTGTTAAGGTATTTAAAAGGTTCCATGAATTGCAAACTGAAATTGTCATCACACACAGAGGGAGGTTTTTGTGTGTACACTGATGCTGATTGGGGGTCTGCAACAGATAGGAAGTCTACAAGTGGGACTGTGATAATGTATGATAACAGTTTGATTGACTGGTACACTCGCAAACAATCTTGTGTGGCTATATCTAGCGCAGAATCTGAATTCATCAGTTTATCTCAAGCATGTAATGAGATTGAGTGGTTCAAACAATTGTTTGCTGATATGCACATACCAGTAGACAAGGCTGTTACAATTTTTGAGGACAACCAAGCTTGCATAAGCATGGCTCTCAATGAAAAATGTAGGCCAAGAACCAAACACATTGATGTTCGTTACTCTCATGTAAAGGACTGTGTGCAAAAAGGGTGGATAACACTCAAGTACTGTGCAACAGGGGAAATGGTGGCAGATCTTTTCACAAAACCATTGCCTGTAGTAAGACACAGGAAACTAATGACGGCACTAGGCCTCATTGAGTAAATGTAAACAAGATGTACTACAGCTACATCATGATAATTCATTTCTGGATCACACAACAGTGCACAAAAGGACCTGTTACCGTGGCAGATACTAGGCATCATGGTCACTGGACACTGGATTTGGGGCCCTAACTTCCTCTTCACACCTTGTCTTGACTGTGTAGCGCAGCCCTTGCTTCCCCCCTCCCCTGCAGCTGGTGCCTGGAGCTAATGTTCTTTTCTCACACACTAAGCAGTTTCACTCCTTCATCAAATCTCTCTTCTGACCTTGCTCCTTTCAATTTTTTGCTTGCTCTGTTTGCTGTTGCTCTATGTCTCATCATTTAAAAAACAAATTAACGAACGCCCACAGTGGCTTTGGGCTATTTCCAGCACTATGAATTTCAATCATGTAAGTGCTGAGGCAAGTAATTCTGGTGTCTAAAGTACCGTAATACTATGGGATGCAAGTCTTCTCATGAGAAAAACATTTGTGTATGTGTACCTTAACACAAGAGAGGGCAGATTTCAGGCTTGTGAGCTCTACAAGATATCCCAGGCGCAAAATAATGGTGCAGGAAGACTTAAGAAATAAGGAACAAGGTGCCTCTGAGTACATAATCAGCCCAGGAATTTGTGAACAGTTCAAAACCAAGCTAAAAAATCCTTTCACACAAAAACCCATTCCTGTTTTTCCCCCAAGCATTCTTTTTCAGCAATCTAAATTAGGGCACAATCCCATGCATGCTTAGACAGAGAAAAGGCCTACAACTCCCAGCATGCCCCAGCCCAGCATGGCTGACTGGGGCATGCTGGGAGTTGTAGACCTTTTCTCTGTCTAAGCATTGATAGGATCGCACCTTTAAGGGGGAAAGGCAGTCATAAATCCTTTCCAATCTACTACTACTACTACTACTACTACTATTATTATTATTATTATTATTATTATTATTTTCATTTCTATACATACAATAATAATCCACATAAAAACCAACAATAAAAACTTACAATGTAGTTAAAAAACTTAAAACCAAATTTAAAAGCGCAGTTTGAAATGACAATACTAAAAAGTTAATAAAACTAAGCCTACAGGTGACAATTCCCCCCCGCCCCCCATGTGCTATTTTGAACAGTTAAATATTGAATACTTTGGCATAGAGGGAAGTCTTAACCCGGTGCCAAAAAGATAGTAAGGTTGGCACCAGGCCAAATCATCCAGAGATCTACCTATAGATCCCAGTCTTGCCAAGCTCATCCAGGCCACCGCCAGTGACAGCTGCCCCACAAGTACCCAAGCAGCACTTTGGGGCAACTATCACTGGCTCGGTGCCTCCCACCTCAATCGTGAACCCTTTTGTGCTCACCATGGCTTTTTTTGCCCCTTTTACCCTCCCCCCCCCGAGATCGCTTTTCACAATCTCCAAGTTGACAGCTAGCGGCAGCCCCTTCAATGTGCCCAAACAGCACATTAGAGGGGCTGTCAATGGTTTGTCACTTTTTTTTTAGCACAAGAAATTTGCACATTTTCTTTTCGTACATTTTTAAAATTATTATTTTAGTTGAACTTGTGCAAGTGGGCAGCTTCGCCTGGACAATGTCCTGGGAGGTGTCTGGTATCAAAGTGCATTATTTTTGACGTTGCTTTCTCGTCTTGTCAAAAGATGAGCTGTCAAGAGAAACCGTCCGAAGCCATGAGTGATCTTTGCTCATGAAAGGGGGTGGCCAGTACATCACCCCCTTCATAGTGAGATCCTCTAGGTTTTTTTTTGGGTTTTTTTGGACCTGACTCTTGTCAGGTTCCTCACACTTTCCCACACTTTCCCGAGACTCAAAATGTTTGGGAAAGTGGAAAACTGTGAGCCACCCCCTTTTACAGGAGCACCGTGCTTTGACAGCTAGCTGTAAAAACACCAGTTCCTTTTAAAAGGGTTGTTTTTTTTTTGACAGGGCTATTCAGGGTTTTTTGACAGGGATATATGCAGGCATATTTAGGGCTTGCGATCACAGTGGGGAGGGCAGATGAGATGGGTCCTGCTGCTGTGGAGTCCCCTGTGATACCCATGGGGGGAATGAGGGGGACTGAGGGGGAAGATAACCCATGGTGCGGCTGATCATCTGTCAGGTGCACCATGGCTTGTCTGAGGAACAACCAACCCACCGTGGCGTATTGCCAGGGTGGGTTACCATGACATGTGAACCCACCAGTACCAGGGGCAGCATGCCTCTGTATCCAGTTGCTGGGAACCTGAGCAGGAGGGTGCTGTTGCAACAGAATGTGCCAACAGGATGTTGAGGTAGATAGGCATTTGGTCTTATCCAGCACAGCTTTTCTCATGATCTTATCACTCATCTATGTGAATGTCTGGTCCTTAGACAGCCAGACACATAGATAATGACAGATCAATATGGTGGCATTGTGGCCAAGAGACTGGGATGTGAACCAGGAAGTCCCTGGTTCAGATCTTTCTACCGCCATGAATTTACTGAGTGGTTTCAGACACCCACTCTCTCAGCCTCCATCCCCCCATCTGCAGTGTATAATAATACTAGCTTGCTTTCCAGGGCAGTAACCTACCTTACAACATTTTTCAGGGCTATATAAGTTCTACATTTTTACTTGTTTAATTAAAGCATTTTTACACCATTTCTCAGACAGAAAGGCTCCCAGAGTGGCTTCCAGATCACTAAAAAACAAGACAGTCTGTGCCCTAAAGACACAACACAAAAGGAAAAGGGGGGGAGGGGGGAAGAGGAAGAGGAAAACAATTAGACCAAGGTGGGCAATTTAAGGCTCTCCAGATGTTTTGGCCTACAACTCCCATCAGCCCTAGCCAGCATTACCAATGGTGAGTGATCATGACAGTTGTAGGCAAAACATCTGGAGGGCCACAAGTTGCCCATCCCTGAAGACAGGTTGGATCCAGAATTAGTCAGACTTCTTGACACATGTCTACTTGGATGTATCAATAAATGCATATTGCACAATAATAGCTCTGGGGCAGCTCGATGCAGTGGTGCTCTGGTGACAGTTGTGGCTATTTGAAAGTACCTTTTGAATGGTGGCAGCATTTGTGCTGCCTGCCTGGTCATTAAACTCCTGCAGTTGTACTGACTCCCATTTGAGCTTCCAAGTCTGACCCAATTCTTTTGTATTCCCCATCACTTTAGGAGATCAAGTCCCTTTGATATGCACAACCTGTTTGTGAAAAAACTGGACCGCTCTGGATGAAGCTGAGGGATTTGACACACACAGTACATGCTGAGCTGCAATTGTCCATTCCAAACACTTCCCCACCAGCCCTTTTGTCTTCTCCATGCCAGATAAAACACCTGCTGTGAGCTCCATTTAGTGTATAAGTTCCAAAAAATTTCCATGGCCCCTCCTGACACATCCAAATCCAAGAACAAAGGAGGAGAGCATTTTCTGGGCCTCTCTATCAGCTTTTCCGCCTCCCCCAAGAGCTGGTGTCCTAGACCCTTGGAGCCGAGCACAGAACGGAAACATTTACATATTTTACAGCACAACACCCTCCACCCCCCATCTCACACTTCTCTATCAGTAAAGGGACTGTCCGTTTCAGGACATGCCCCGGGGCAAGGCTAAGGCATCAAACCTCCTAATAATGCCACAGTCCTGCTTACATCACGGGGAGCTTCATATATCTGCTGCCTCCGTTAGCTACAGGGCAGACCAGAGGGCCATTCATAATAATAATTATATTTATTACTACACTTACAATCTAAAATAGCTATTGTTTTTAAATGTATTATTTTATCATAAATGTATATATTTTAAAACTCACAAGGGACTCATGAATCCTGTGGATTCAAATAACTTTATAGTTTATTTATTTATTTATTATATTTATACCCCGCCTTTTTTCCTTCAAGGAACCCAAGGTGGCTTACATAATCCTCCTCCTCTCCATTTTATCCTCACAACAACCCTGTGAGGTAGGTTAGGCTGAGAGTCAGTGACTGGCCCAAAGTCACCCAGTGAGTTTCATGGCTGAGCGGGGAGTAGAACCTGGATCTCCCAGTCCAACACTCTCACCACTACGACACACTGGCTCTCAGTTGTATTTTTAAATTTTGATTTTAATTTTGTGAGGCTCTTTGAAGGCCTCCAGGCAGAAAAGCAGACTATATAAATCAATAAAACTGCTGGTGTTTATATTTCAAAGGGAGCATGGCCATTGGTGAGTTGTTGTTATTTTGACCCAGTATGCTTCGGTGCAATGCAATCTGAGATCTTTTGCACTGGCCACAAACAATCCTGCTTCCTGAATCACCATAAATTCAGGACCATAATTGTTGCATCTGGGACTTCTACTGTGCCATATGCCAACCTTCCCCAACCTGGTGTCTGCAACTCCTATCAGCCCCAGCTAGCATGGGCAAAGGTCAGGAATGCTAGGAGTTGTGGTCCAAAACATCCAGAGAACACCGGGTTGGGCAAGGCTACCCTATTATGCCATCAACATATTTTTCTTCCATCCCACTCCTACTTTGTTTTCTTCTAGCATCATGTCTATGGAAGAGTTCTGTGAAACTCTAATGCTAGAACTTTGGTTATCGGTTTATGTAATTGTTGCTCCTAGTAAAGCACTGTCTGGGTTCAGACAACATGATAACCCACACTCAAAGGTTGAGTATGGGTTGAATGTGGGTTGTCATTGAACCGTGGGTTGTTGAAATGTGGGCTATCGTGTTGTCTGAACCCAGCCAAGATAACAAATCATGGTGAACAATCCACAGCACAACCCAACAACAAACCATGGGTTCTGGTTAACAAGCCATGGCTTGTTAGCGCAGCTGGGTTCAGACAACATGATAAGCCATGTTTAAAAAACAACCTACAGTTCAGTGACAACCCACATTCAACCCATACTCAACCCTTGAGCGTGGGTTATTGTGCTGTCTGAACCCAGTCATTATGTATGACACTGTTCCTTGGATTTATTACACGTGTATCCCCTTCCTTCAAGGAGCTCAGTGTGATTGATGTACTTGGAGGTTATGTATTTTATCCCACAAAAGTTCTCTGAAGTAGGATAGTTAGGCTTAGAGAGAATGACTAGCCCAAGATCATACAATGAGCTTTGTGGCTCAGTATGTATTTGAACCCAGGTTTTCCAAGTCCAGGCATCTATCCCAACCTTCCCCAACCTGGTACCATCCAGGTTTTTGGGCTTCAACCCCCCCCCCATCAGCCCCAGCCAGCATGGGCAATGGCTAGGCATGCTGGGAATTGTTGTCCAAAATATCTGGAGCGCATTAGGTTGAGGAAGGTTGCTTTACCCACTACACTGTACTGGCTCAGAGGGTATTCTAGGATCCTGCCTATGCCTTCCAATAGTGTCAGACGGACTGAATTTAATCACATCCCAGGTACTTGATTCCATTCCAGTAGTGCTCAGTCATGTCCTGTGTAGTAATCAGGGTTAAAGTTTTCTGCACATAAAATCAATAGTTGAATTTAATGTTGGATTTTGTCATGTTGAACTAGTCTCGTGAATACTATATTGTGAGTCACCCAGTTGTCGGGAAAGAAAAATCTCCTGAAAACAAGGTAAAACATGACAAGTTGCAATCTGGACAACATATTGGAGTAATCAGAAAGCTAGCTCAAAATATCAAAATATATGCCAAAAATGCATTCTTGCTGTATCAAAAAATGGCTCTGTTAACTGACTGCCATGAAATCTGCGTATATTTCCCTGTCCAAAAAGAATGCTCAAATTTACTAGATAGGTTGAAAGAAAAGAACCCTTTCTTTTGACAGCTGTCAAAAGGAAGTGCTTGCGAAAAGGGGGTGGGATGTAGATGATCACCCTTTCCCAGAATACCTAGAGGTGTGGGAAAGTGTGGGAAAGGAGGGGACTGAGAACAGTCAGGGCAATACTTAAAAACTAGAGGCTCACACCCAAAAGGGGCAAAACCCAGTTTGCTGTTTTGGTTTTGAATTGTCAGCTCCTCAATTGACAGCTGTCAAGTGTGTGCAAAGCAACGTATATGCAGCCTCGCTTGATCAATGTCCATGGATGTTGCCTGCTACACTTTGACAACAGACACTTACCAGGACATTGGCGGCCAGGCAAGACTCCACATTTCAGGCAGCTGTAGGTGCACACCTGTGAAGGACTGGGGGGGGGGGATTACTGTAAAAAATGCACGCATTTGTGTCACCACAGTTTTGTTGTTGTTTTTTAATGGTAATGAGCCAGTGATGGTCACTTGGGCATTGATGGAGCGGCTGTCACTGGCTGTGGCATGGGGCTCCAAAAAAAACAACTGTGAACGAAAATGGGGTTGTGAACAGAGCAGGGACAGGGAGACAAGATGGGTTCTGCCAGGCAGGACCATGGGATACCAGCTGGAGGACCGGTGGGGGGGAGGAGAACAACCCACGGTAAGCCTGATCATCTGTTAGGTGCACTGAGGGTTCTGTGAACAACCCACACTGCGTAGCTTATTTGCAGGGTGTGTTGCTGTGTCATGCAAACTCGCCCATTGGCCTAGTTTGCACAATCACCATGGCTTAAACAAGCCATGGTAGCTTGTTTCAGTTGCAGTGTGTACCAGGCGCCATTTGCCCAATTACTCACCTAGACACGGCTTGTTATTGTCCAAACCTGGGCGGCATGGCTTGTTTGAGGGGGAAACAACCCTCAAATAACCCATGGCCTGTTGTTAGGCTATTTGAAGGTTGTTTCCCCCTCAAACAAGCCATGCCGCCCGGGTTTGGACAAGACGACAAGCCGCGCCTGGGCGGGTAATTAGGCAAATGGCACCCAGCATGTGCCATCACATGCTGCAGCTTAAACAAGCCACCTTGGCTTGTTTAAGCCATGGTGATTGTGCGAACTGGAGTAAGAACTGCATGTATATTGCACAAAAAATGAATTGCCTGGAATGGTGCTAAAATTGCATGTGTTTTTTTTTTTCTGTTCAGCTATTCAGTATTGTTTTTTTCTTTTATTTATATCCCACCTTTTCCTCTAAGGAGCTCAAGGCGGAGTACATGGATCCCTGCATTTTATCCTCACAACAACCCTGTGAGGTGGGTTATGTTGATAGTGATTGACCCGAGGACATCCAATAAGTTTTATAGCTGAGTGATGATTTGGCCTGCGCCTCCCCAGTCTTATTCTGACACTCCAGTCACTATACCACGGGGATGGGCAGACTTCAGGCTTGCAGGATCTACTTTGTTTTTTACTAGATCTCAGATCCATCCACTGGAGCCAGTTGCAAAACAACAAACACTGAGAATTAAATAATTTGTTTTGATTACCGGAACTGAACTGAACTCACAGTCCTTCTTCTTAAAAATCTACTTGTAGTTACTCCAAGCTTTCTTCATTTCAGCAGTATAATTTTTTTTTGGCGGGGGGGGAGTGTCATTTTGTTGTTGGTATTGTTTGTTTGTTTATTCTTATATTTATATCCCACCTTTTTTCCTGGAAGGAACCCAAGGTGGCTTACATAATCCTCCTCCTCCTCCTCCTCCTCCTCCTCCTCCTCCTCCTCCTCCTCCTCCTCCTCTCCATTTTATCCTCACAACAACCCTGTGAAGTAGGTTAGGCTGAGAGTCAGTGACTGGCCCAAAGTCACCCAGTGAGCTTCAGGGCCAAGTGGGGAGTAGAACCTGAATCTCCCTGAGTCCAACACTCTAACCACTATGCCACACTGGCACTCCAGTTGTTAGACTATTCAGCCGGAAATCCTTGCCCATCTAGTCTGCAAATCACCCAGAGATCTATCAGTAGATCCCAATCTACCTTCTGCTCAGTCCTGCTGTACTAAACTGGACTTCCACTTAGTGATGCCAGGAGGGATTGAAAAGCATGCAAGGGACCACACAACTATTTTGAAACCCTTTTATAAATTACCTATGGATGGAGAATTTCAAGAGTGTGTACATGGGGTCGCAGGTGGGATGGAGGGATGCCTTGATTCCTCTGTCTTTGGAACATGCACAAGCATTTGCGGACGTAGGGGGGGAAATGATGAGTCGAGACGCTTAGTTGGTGTTTAACTGGGCCACGTTTATTTACATACAATGAACAGCAAAGGGATGGAGTGCGGGTTATTCTACTTGGCCTCCTAGGCCGCTCAAGCGTGCAAGTGGGCGGAGCATCCAAAACTGGGAGGTGGCGATGAATCCACCTCCGCCCCATTTTCCACTTTACAGTGATGGGAGCCTTTGTTGTGTCGCCTCCTCTCGGAGTCTCACGACAACAAGCTTGGGGAGAACAAAGGCCTCACAGGCGTTCCTGATCCCCAGCTGTCTGAGCCTATGGACCCATCAACCTGAGGCATCCTGGAACCGCCTGTCACCTGAATGGTGCCAGGTATGCTCACCTCACCCTATCAATCCCCTAACCCGCACTTACCTGCCACAGAGAGGGACCAGCAGGAAAACAAAGAAGGTGTGGGGCGGGCTGCGAGACCTAATATTGGCTTCTGCGGTCCCGCTCCCCTTGCTGACTGTACACCTGCATCAACAGGTAGGTCTCGCCTCACTTCCCCCCACGTCCGCAAAATTTCTCCCCACCCACAGCTGCGCGTGATCCCGGGGAAGGTCCTACTGACTTTCAGTTAGTGGCCCTCTTTCTCTAGATCTCTCTGTCATTGTAGCCAGTTACTTAATATGTAGCCATACATAATTACTTTATTATGACATAGTTCCCCCCCCCCCCCGGAATCTCTTACTTCATCAGACGCGTTACTAACACCTTTGGTCCAGTAAAAGGAATCATCTGTATCATTTTGGAACCTATCTGATGAATTCATGTCTGCTCCTTTGAACAGTGGGAGATATGAAAGAAGAATGTTCCCAGGTTTCTATAGCATCTTTGGATAGAGCTGCAGATAACACAGGAAAGGAAAAGGAGTGCCCACCCCCTCCCAGAGCTGGGATCCTGCTGGGCACTGTCAGCTTTTATGGGCAAGTGGGAGGGCAAACCAGTGTGAGGAATTCAGAAGGGAAGCACTTTGATCTTGACTTTGAACCTCTGACAGTTCCCAGCAATAGCTCTTGCTTCCCACAAGCTCCTAGGATTTTGCCTACAGTCAAAGAAAAAGGCTTGGATAAGATTCTACTTGGGCAAGGAAGGAAACTGGTCTTTCTAGTTTGCTGTTGCCACTAAGCTTTTATGAGTTTTAAAATTTATATTCCACTTTTCTTCCAAAATGGAACTCAATGCGGATTACACTAGTAATGCACATTATTCCTGTATTGGCATACTACCCTCCAAAGTTTATCTGATGAAAAGAGGGTTGCTTTTGTACAAGTTTTTGCCTGTAAATAAACCTTGTTAGAACTTTACCTGTGCCTCAGCTACCTGACAACAACTCGCTTTGCTCATATTCTCAAACCAACATTCACTTCCTTAGGGCAAAACCCCTTCACCTTTACACATTGTTGGAACTCCTTCACCTTGCATTGTATGCTAGATTAATTTACTCTGTAATAACTTGTCCTGCACTGGCTTCTGAAGTTAGTAAACTGAATGTCCTTATTTTAAAATTTAAGGATGTTTAATCTTATAGTACGATCACTGCAAATCAAACACATCCAGCAACCGTTGGCATGATAGGCATGAATCTATTTTTTTAAAAGGCATCCCTAAGGCTCCTCAAAATAGGGGCAGAGATTTACCAACCAGAAAATGGCCACTATCCTAAGTGTGGTTCACTTCAGACATCATGCCAAACTAAGGTTAGCACTAACCACAGTTTAGAACCCAAACCATGAGTGGAAATTCCAAATGTATAGGTAAACTGGTTTAGAGCTGCTTACCTGTTTTCATCTTTCATCTGCTCAGTATTTCTTCTGGAGGCAGAGCAATGGACATGACTATGTTTATCAAGTCAGATATGCTAAACCAGTTTTAAAAACCTACTTCAAATCGTGGTTCTGGATCTGGCTTCCTGGCCAACCAGTGTTTGCCAATTTGGCCATCATGCCAAATCACAATTAGGTTTCCTTAATCATGAGTTGGCATCATGTCTGAACTGAGCCAGGTATGCATTGACATGTCTCCATTACCATAATCCCTCATGTTATGGGAAAGTAGAGGTAAACCCAAACCAAGGGGTGCTGTTTTAGGCCAGCAGCTGTGTGTTGTATGTAACATATACGGTAGTTCACTTCCACCCTGAAGAATGCAGCTTGCTCACTTCCTGGCTATACATGGCAGACTCTTCTTGCACATACAAGCATGAACAACTTTTTCAAGAGGGGCAGATTGGAAAAATATTGTAAGCCAGAGGGCTGGGGCTAATTTTAAATATTTTGGTTGAACCTACTGAACATAATTTGCACCTCATTTTCATTTATATGATTGAACTGAACTAGAGCTGAACTAAATTTACATGACAGATACTAAATTTTGTGACTGAATTTGCTATTTTTAAAAATTTAGATATTTGTATACAGTTGTATTCATTTTTAATATGTAGTCTCCCTCACACTTTGGAGTGAGGAAAATCTTGACACATGGATTTATAAAATCAGGATTCTTGGGGGGGGGATTAATTTGTGCTTCTTTACATTTGCCTCCTTTACATCTTTGTATCCCATTTTCAAATGGTTCCCTGTAACAACGAGGACCAGAAAATTACACTTTAAAAATAAACAATAAGATCCTCAGAATACTTATTTTTTAATTAATATTTTATTAGATTTTCTCCTTTACACAATACAAATAAAATAGGGGGAGAGAGTTGGGACTAATTTGGAACACATTCAAAGACATATATAAGCTCTTATTGATACTCAAGAATATCAGTGTATGATCACCAAAAAATGTGTCTAGAGACTACTGTTTGTAGTAAGCTGCACGTTCAAATATAGAAAGGGCAGTAAGGTCTTCTGTCCATTGAAGAGTCGATGGTGTGGATTTGGACTTCCAGTTTTTAAGTATAAGTCTTTCTGCTATCACGAGTGCTCTCAAAATCCACTTTCGCTGACCATCTGATACATCCCAGAGCACAGGGATGTAATACAAAAGCACATGAACATCATTAAATTTCAGTGATTTTTCTAATACTAAATTAATATGTAAAAATGCCTTCATCCAAAAAGGAGCCACCACAGGACATGCCCACATCATATGGGAGAGTGATGCAAAATCCATACTACAATGCCAGTACTTGGCAGTTGTGACCAAATTTTTCCTAAAAAGACAGCCTGGTGTCCAATAGGTATGGAAAAGCAATTTTGGTTGTATTAGTTTTAATTTCAAGTCAAGCTAAATGGAACACATAGAGGCAAGGGCAACATTCCATTATCTTTCATGTATGGGATGCACCAGTTCCCTGTTCTGCTCTTGACCTGTGTATCAAATTAATCATGTCTAGTAATTGTTTATATAGCCAAACTGTAGCCTTGTTAATGTGTGGTAAAGAAATTAATTCTTCTAATATTTTGGGGGTTGCAGAAGCACTAAGAGCTGATAGACCAAAAACAGATGTTAAATGGTGTGTTAATTGCAAATATTGCCATTGGGCTGCAGTTGGCAGTTTATCATTGTGTTGTAACTCTGAATAGGGCAGAAAATCTCCTTCTGCTGTTAGGAGTTGATCCAATGTATATATCCCACAATTAGTCCATTTCCCCCCCCCAAAGGAAAATATTGGCGTGCTAGTCTTTAGCATGTGTTTATAGGGGTCAAAACGAAATTGATGGGCAAGGGCATGCCACACTTCCCTCGTTGCTGTAAGAGCAGGTGGGGTTATTTCTTCTCTATGTAGATGGGTGGACCCTAGTGCCATTCACTGAGGGATTGGTGTCAGGTAGTGAGATTCTAATTCAGCCCATGATGGGATGTCAGGAGAGGTAGGATGCTGCCACTTTTGCATGCCAGAAAGAAGAAAAGCTTTCAGAATTCTGATCTGAGGTCATTAGCAGCACAAAAGTGCCTTGGAAGCTGCAGAACTACTCCTTTTCTAGTACAGTACATTCAGAGGCGTAGCGTGGGGGGTGCAGGGGGGGCCAGCCGCACCGGGCGCAACATCTGGGGGCGCGCGCTCGCACTCGCAGCTCTCTGCCCCTGCCTGGCTCACTCACTCTCTCTGCAGTGCTGGCTGTGCGAATCCGATCCGAGCCGCCGGGTCGCCGCCCACTGTGGAGGGGGGGGTGCCAGGCGTGCGGTGCGGTGGGTGCGAAGAGAGAGCGAGGGACTATCTGGGGGAGGGACAGTGCAGCGGCCGCCCAGCGCAGCGCTGAGCGCGGGAGAGAACCACACCAGACCAGACCAGGCAGCAGCAAGAAGAAGCTGGCAGCGGCGGCAGGTGACACAGGCCAGAGAGGAGAGAGGGAGCCAGTGGTGACAGACGCTGCAGGAGGAAAACCTAGGAGGACCTGGAGGAGAAAACCTAGCCTGCTGACTGCTGTGATCGGGTCCGGGACAGCCGGTGAAAAAAAAGGTAGGAGTCACGAGTGACAGGAGTCAGGACTGACTGGAGTAGTACTGGGCTCAGTGGGCTGGCTGTGTAGTGCTAGCAGAGCATCTCCAAAACTGAAGTTCCTTTGGGATGTTCCCGGTCTGCAGGTCAAGACTGGCATGTTGAGCTGACCAGATGGATTGAAGTTTGGTTGGTTCAACAGTGACGAGACAGATTTTGATCCATATGTAGCTGCTCCAGCTCAACATAAGTTGATGTAAGCCAGTGGGTCTAGCAACCTTTAATTAATTTATTTTTTTTGCTGAAAGAGTAAGGCAATAGACATGAAGGTGAATAAACATTATGTTAAGAGGAAATGGTTATACAATGAAGGGGTGCTAAAAGTGCAGCAAGGCAAGAAAGTGATTTTCTTTTTTTTCTTTTTTTAGAATTTTAGCAGAATACTACACCTATATCATGCCATACAAAAAAGAATCTGGTGCACAAGGCAGGAAAAGGAGAAAGATAGAGACAGAGCAACAAGCTAAGTTAAAAGAGACTCGAGTGCTAAAATCCACAGGTTAGGGGGCGCAAATTACTTGCCTTGCCCCGGGTGCTGACAACCCACGCTACGCCACTGAGTACATTGTACAAACTTGTTTTAAATGCAGCAGAGTTCTCCTACCTTCTTACTGTTTCCCATGGGGTAATTGATCTCCCCAACTCAAGCTGTCTTAACTGTCAGGAAAGGTTTTCTGAAATTCAGTCAGTGTTTTTTGTTTCGTTATTATATTCCTTGACCTATACATTGCTCACTCCTAATAAATTCCTCTCATACTTTTAAGGATTTACTCTTTCCAGAAATCTACCTTTCCTTCTCTTTCAGTCATCCTTGAAGCACATATATACAGGATAAACTAATTTAATCTTCAGCCACAAATAACTTGAGCAGTTTAGTTGTAACAATGAGCTGAAACAAAACACACAATTTCAGCTGTTCAGTTAGGCTTCATGGCTTTTCTTGAATCTGGTGCCATAATGACACTGCATTTACACATTGTAGTTTTGTGTCATGACATTCTGCAAATTAATATGCTACAAAATGTCCCTAAGCAATCAGTTCCTCCCATCCACCCTGTTTCTTCCCCCATATATATTGAACAGGGAAGAAACTCAAACATATCTTCTACTTTGGCATCCTACTGACAGATCCTTGCATGCTCAGTTCTGCACAGTACTGAGGATGCCCCACAACTTGCAGGATTTGGGGATACTTGGTTCTTTACTGGGCTGAACGGAGGATAAAATGAAGATGTTGATAGGAATTATTTTGAAACACATTTGTTATGATTTTATGCCTAATCACACTTTTTGCTTTTAATCTAATAATCTAGTATCTCATTGGTTCCAGAGTACTGCACATTATTCCATGGATGTTGCCAACAGGTAAACAACAGAAAAACAACAAACCACATGGATGCTTGTTAATGGTGTTACCTGAAACAATGGCTGGTTCACAATCAGATGTACTATTGACCCTCCAATCAAAATACGATTGGAAATTTTGGGAAATCATAGAATCATAGAAAAGTACAGTTGGAAGGGGCCTACAAGGCCATCGAGTCCAACCCCCTGCTCAATGCAGGAATCCAGGTCAAAGCATCCCTGACAGATGGCTGTCCAGCTGCACCTTGAATGCCTCCAGATTGGGAGAGCCCACCACCTCCTAGGTAGTTGGTTCCATTGTTTTATTGCTCTGACAGTCAGGAAATTTTCCTGATGTTTAGGTGGAATCTAGGTTGGACCAACATTCTCAATTGCAATTGCAAAAAAGTTTTGTTGGGGAAATTTTAATGTGCAGTCCACAAGCATATCAACCACACACCTCTTGGGGTATGATGGGTACTGTCTAGCAAAGGACAATATCCTATAAAGATGTCATGGATGTAGAATGCAAAAGATTTCCTCTGGAAAGGCCTGCTGGAGGGATTTTGCTCATGGCCAGGGTCTGGCTATTAGGGGATGGGCAGGAATTTTCTCCTAGGTCAGACTAACTAGTGACCTTGAGAGTGGTGTGTGTGTGTGTGTGTGTGTGTTGGCTTTCCCTTGTAGAAAGTGACTTTACATGTTCTCGTGAATCATCTTGGAGCTATTTGCTCTGCAAGCATCTTTCTGCAGTGCAAATAAACTCTGGTTGTAGCACACTGTAGTCTAGATTGTGGGGATTGGTTTTTATGGGTCTGGCAAGGGGATGGTCTGCTTTATATCAGAGGTTCAGACTACGTGACTTTTTGGTCCAATGTCTGTGATTCTATTATTTACTATACTATGCCAGACAATTAATTTTGTAAGGATTTACTTTTCAGGCAGCCTGTCCAATGAAGTACCATTCCACAGTGAACCAGGTCACTTCCCTTACATTACTAAGGGCGCAATCCTATGCACGTTTAGACAGAAAAAAGGCCTTCAACTCCCAGCATGTCCCAGCCAGCATAGGATTGCGCCTTAAATCCCTCACTCGATAATAAATGGGCTAAATATCCTTTAGCATTGGATTTGTATGAGTAACGGCTCCCCCCATCTATCCCATCATCCCAACCTGATTTGGGAAGTACAGTTGTTTCTAATGATGTTTCTCTGTGGATCAAATTACATGGTCTGCTAATCATGTAGGGTTTAACTATGCATGATAGTTTTCCTTACTTTCATGTAAGCACATGTGGGCCTGATTTGGATTGGGACTATGGCACTTGGAGGGTTTTTTAAAAGAAAAAAATAAAGCTTCCATTGACTCCAGTGGGGACTTAAAAAAAACAAAACAAAAACCCCACACACATACACACACCATATATAACTTGTAGTTTGGCCCTTCATGAGTTTTAAAGAGAAGTCAGGTATTTATTTATTATTACATTTTTATCCTTCCTTTCCTCCAAATAACTCAGGGCAGCATACATTGTTCTCCCCCTCACAATAACAGTGGAAAGTGAGATACTGGCTGCATTTGCACAGAATGTGAACAAGCTGCATTTGATCCTGTTTCATGAAGTCCGCTTCATGCCTGAGGGGGGATTTGAACTTGGGTCTCAATGGTCTGCCTAGTCCAGTACTCTATTACACCACGTTGGATCTACTTAGCATATTCCCCTTTGTAATTAATGCCTCTGCTGAATTAGTGTTCCAATTCACACCAGCACTGCAACTTGCATGCACATGGCTGTGTGTGCAAGTTTCTTTGCTCACTCTGCTGTGGAGCAAATGGTTGGTCCTGGGGGATGTAGAAGGTAGAATAAATTGAGAAGAGGATTGAAAACTCAAGATGTTTGAGAAAAGTGATATCTCAATATCCAGTGACCCAATCTTGCTTAGGTCCCACCCTCTGCATAGTTTTGCTTCTGCTTCTGCTGAGAACGCCCTGAATACAGAAGAAGTAGGCTGGAGAGGTTAAACTGCACCATACTCTCCATTCATGCAGAGTGCATGATTGTGGTAATTGTCATATGAGTGTGACAATCTGCACAAAGACTGAATGTTATTTCCTAGATTTAGGGTGCAACCCTATGCATGTTTAGACAGAAAGAAGTCCTACCACTCACAGCATTCCCCCAGCCAGTCAGTTTGCAATGAAAGTTTGCAATGAGGCAGCCCTCAGCAGCTGATCTATCAGCGTTTATCTATCTGCAGCCTTCAGTCTTTACCAGAAAAGATGGGGCAATTTTTCATAATGCAATCTACCACTCTCCAAACAGGCTTTTAATCTCTGTGTTACTCTGAACAAACATGCTGAAGTACCGGTAAATAAATGACTGATTTAATTATCCAGCCACAGGAAAGGGTTGCTGCTTAAACTGAAAGCGCTAATGCAATTCACAGCTTGATCCAATGGGTCTTACTTCTGAGCAGACATATAAAGATCACAATGTTATCTTAATGTCAAATTCACATGAGTGGGAGTTTTTACCTTTATCTGTACTAATCTCAGGTAAGCACATTATTATGCTTTATTTGAATACAAATCAGCTTCCCATATTGCTATTAAAACTACCTCTGCCAAACCTTTATCTGAAGTTTATATTGAAGTACTACAAATTGTGTCCATGTAAAGATACATATTTCACATAATGTAGATACAGTCAACATGGTTGGTTTTGGAGACTCCCACGTATTTAATACTTTGGCATAGAGTTGGTGGGCTGCAATAATGATTATGTATTTTGAAATGAGTCCACACTCCTCCCTTTTGGGCCTTGTCAAATATCACATCGCACAGACTTGACAACTACAATCTGTACATCATTGTTTGTAATTTTGAAATGTTTACTATGGAAAGTTGACATCTATGCCCATGGAGGTTGGCCTTTCACAAAGGTTCTATGGACTTTGAAGAAGCCCGAGTGCAAGGTGAAAGGGAGAAACGTGCTAAGCGAAAAGCACGTCAAACGAATCCTTTACAGGACCATCTTCCATCTGGTAACCTGTGTCCTCACTGTGGGAAGCTGTGTGGATCTAGAATTAGCCTCTACAATCACTTACGGACCCATCGCTAGAGTCTACACAATTTTTTAGAATTTCCTCCTTTTATAATTTTCTTTTTGTAATTTTATCCTGGAAGACAATCTTACTCGGTCACGAGTGATCGCCTACTAGTTCTCCCATGCCATTTTTCTGCACTATGCAGAATTCTCAATCTTATCACCTCACCCGCTGCCCGAAATGGAAAAAGACTTAAAGGGGATCAGTCCTCTCCTATTTCTTCTAAGATATTTACCATTCTGAAGAACAAAACTACCCAACAGGAACAGGACTGATTAATATCAACACTGGGCTCTCTTGCAATTCAGTTGTTCTCCATGGCCATGGCAAATGTGTGTGTGTATGAATATAACCATCATCATTGACACTGCATTACTAGTTTGTAAAGTCATTTCCAATGCAACCCTATGCATGTCAACTCAAAAGTAAGTTTCACTGAGTTCAATGGGGCCTGGGCTGGCCCAACCATTAGGCAGAGTGGGGTAATCAACTCAGGCAGCAGATCCTGGGAGACAGCAGCAAGGTGTTGGAAGAGAGAGCTGTATGCCACACAGTCTGCCCTGTGCCCCCTAAACAAGTCTACTGCCTTCAGGTGTAGTGGAGGACACTGTCCCACAGCCAGCGTTGAAGAAAGATTCAGCTGCCAGTCCAGTGTCAGCTTTTGTGCATGAAATGGGAGGGTGCTGTTTTGTTCTTTGCCTCAGGCAGCAAAATGTCTTGGGCTGGCCCTGAATGGGGCTTACTCCCAGGTAAGTGTGTGTAGGAGTGCAGTGTTCCAGCTTTATGACATAATAAGCTGTTTAGTTTGTACTTTCAAGGTATCAGATTTCTTCCCCCTTCCTGGGAGCTGGTCACTGCAATTCCCAACTTACAGATGGGGAACTGAGTCTGAGATGTTGGCTGGGTTCAGACAACACAATAGCCCACACTCAAGGGTTGAGTGTGGGTGGTTGTTGAACTGTGGGTTGTTGTTGAAATGTGGGTTATCGTATTGTCTGAACCCAGCTGCGATAACAAACCATGGTTTGTTAACTGCAAACAACCTATGAAGAGAACCATGTTTCAACAACAACTCACGCTTGAACAGCAACACACACCCAACCTGTGAGTGTGGGTTATTGTGTTGTCTGAAGCCAGTCATTGACTTGGCCAATGGCCATGGAATGATTCCATGGCAGACGTGACATGTGATTGTGAACTCATGTCTCATACATGTTACCGCCACATCTTCCACAGTGAGGAGGGGAGGGAAAGAAAAACATGTGCAACAGAAGGAAGGAGAGAGAAAAAGATGAAGGGAAATCTTCTCATCTTCCAGATTCACTCCCACTTGTTTTGCCCACCTCTGTAGTTGTAATTGGATAGTCTGTTATCCTTGCCCACACTCTACAAGAGATCTAAACAGGATTTCCAGTGACAAATTTGGAGCCTGAGTCTCGATGCCTTGCATTGCTCTGCTATTTATCTCCCTACCCATTAAATCAGTGCTATATCTATAATTCCACACAACTGCAGAAAAAATAGGAAATTTGCTACTAGAGGAAAAAATCTGAAAATCTCATCTTCTTTTAAAGCAATGTTCTAGCCCTAATAACTGCAAATATCAGCTTGACAGTAAATTACAGGTGTTTAGTGAAATCTTGGATGCCTGAGCAGGTGTTACTCAGCAGGGTTTGCTATGGTCAGGGGTGGGGCTTCAGTGGCCTGCCAAGCTCCTTACTCTCCCTAAACGATAAGAAACAACAAAATAACCAAGTACAGGGAAATGTACTCATGTTCTAGAATAGCATATTATATTCTTATCAAAGGACTTGGGTCTCCTTGGGCCAGATTCGAGAGTGCATCCATAAGCAATTTAGCTCAGGAAATCAAGCCCAACTGGAGGACTGTGCACCAAAATTTGTTGAAAAGTGATGGGCTTTGCCAAGAAAAATATACAGTAATACCTTGGATTGCAAGTAACTTGGTTTGAGAGCGTTTTGCAAGACAAGCAAATTTTTAAATATTTATTTATTTATTTTTTACTTGATATACAAGCGACGTCTTGCGATACAAGTACTGTAGTACGGCTTAAATTAAAAATCTCTGTACAAATTTTTTTGGGGGGATTTCATTTTGATATAAGAGTGTTTTGGATTACAAGCAAGTTTCCGGAACCAATTATGCTCTTAATCCAAGGCATGTGTGAAGAAACGAGCCTTTGAGGGTTCCTGCATGCACACACACACACACACACACGCCTCCTCATGTGTAAACCAAGTAAGGCCAGTTGGGGGGGCTGGGAGGAGGCGAAAGGTGCATAAAGCATAGGATGGGGCATGGCGCCGGTCTAGGGCTTTCATATGCAAATGTAGTTCAGGCCCAGTAAGCCATGAGTCACGACTCATGAGTCTCCCTCCCCCTGCCTGGCCAGGTGAAGTTCAATTTAATTGGCTGAAGACAGGAAAGCTACAGAAAGGGGGAGGGGGGAAGAGCTATTTCCCAACGTGTAGCCTGTGTGTCTTTGTCTTTCTTGTCTTTGGGCCCTCATGGTTACTGTAGAGTAATGGCGGGCCAAGCAGAGGCCCCAAGCCTTCGGGGGGGGGCATCAAGAACCGACCCCAGGTAGTTCCTGGTGAAACTAGCTGAATGAGGGCTCTAGTGAAGGCAGGCCCTGTGGAGGGCTAACCTATTTCGGACCTTCGGGTAGATGGAATAGTTCCCCCCGGGCGGCAGGGCTGTGCTGGATCTAACCCTGGAAGAGGACTGAACCTCAGGTAATTAGTTGAGTGCCTGAGAGATATTAAGGAATCAGGTTTTGTTATTTTGTAGCTCTATTTCTGTGTGCCAAAGTGTCTCTCTCTTTATTTTGTGTGCTGCTCTCATTTCCCTAATCTTGTTGTAAAATGCTACCAGAATAAACCTTGTCCTGGTTTTACCTCACATGGTGTTTGTGGATTGCTCTGCTTGGTTCAGTATCTAAATCCAGGTTACAGAATTACAGCATGACTGTACTACAAATAAATGCAAAACAACACTACGGCTAGTAACCAAGGTATAATGTTTTGTCATCGTGCAACCCAGTTCCTCAAAACCCAGTGATAAAGATCATGTTTATCTCACACTAACTAAACCCCAGGAAAGAGAGATCCACACCAGTGATAGAAAATGCTAACTACTTGTTTATTAATTGAAAGTTCCCTGTACATAATGGTTCTCTTTTGTCTTTTCCAGCTCTTGTGTTACTGATCTAGCCAATTCAGCAGTATCCTTGCCCCTGAACACAGGCTAGTAGCTTGATAGCTTCTGGTTGTGACCTGCATAGTACACTGAGGTCCAGCATTGATATTAGCATTGCTACCAAAAAAATTGTATGAATAATTAGTGATCACGACTCACATACAAATTTCCTTTATTAATAGTATTTCACTGACAAGTCTGTCTGAATGTCTTGGGTCTCCTACTGGGTTGCATCTCCATTGATTTTAAAATACAGCGCTTCTGATTTCAAAGGGATTCGGGTTAGTTTCATTTTCAAGGTGCTTTACAAACCTTATCTTGTTCACCCTCACAACAAAGCTGGCCATTAATCTTTTACATATCTAGATCTTATGCAGACTTGTTCAAGGTCACCCTGTAAGACCATGGCTGAGTAAGCAATTGAATACAGGTCCTAATCCAACATTTTATTCTCTGTACTACACTGGAATCCAGTGATCAATTAGGTAACACCCTCATATAGCCTGGGAGAGTAAACTGAGCCAAACTCTAGGCAACTTCTTGTTCTCCGGATATGTTGGCCTACAACTTCCATTGGCCCTAGCCCAGCATAGCTAATGGTGAGGGATCATGGGAGTTATAGGCCAAAACATCTGGAGGGCCACAAGTTGTCCACCCCTGTTCTAGGGTAACTAAGCCATGTGCTCCTTCATGGGCTTCTTCAGCAACCTTATACCTTTTACCTACTGTTGCCATTTTCTGAAGGGAGATTATATACTATGACTAGCTGTTGCCCACGGCTGCGCTCGCGTGGATTTTAGGATTTGGTACAATGGAAAAGATTCAGTGTCTCTGACTGAAAGTGTAACGTTTAGGCTGCTGGCAGCAGAACACTTTTCTGACAGAAATATCTGATCTGAAAGAAAAGTCAGGTTAATCCTGAGAGTCTACAGGTGATGAAGAGTGACCGTGCCAAGTTTGGGGTAGATCCGTCAAAATGTGATGGAGCCTATGCGACGACCCCCCCCACACACACAACAGTTATTCAGTCATTTAAAAAGTTTCCCTCCCTTTTCACCCCCTCAGAGAACATTCTAAATGGCCTAGGGGAGATTTGCATACCCACCCCTATTGGCCCCTGCAGGAATTCATATGAACATTCTAAGTGTCATATGGGCTATTTGCATAACTGCTCCTATTGGCTCCTGCAGCAATTATGAGGTGAGGTCGATTTGCAAAACTGCTCCCCTGTTGTTTTGCCCATAGGAGATATGAAAGTGGGGTGATTTTGCCCCCTTTCTTCACCCCCTTGGGGACAGAATTTCCAAAAATCCTTCCTTAGTGGGTGTCTACGTCATAAAAGCAATGTTCCTTCAAAATTTCATGTTCCTAGATTAAACGGTTTGAGCTGGGCGTTGATGAGTCAGTCAGTCAGGACTTCTTCTTTTATATATAGATAGATAGATAGATTGGAAAGGGAGTCATCCCCTCAAGAAGCAAGGACAGCAGGCCAATTTTAGAATTTGTCCCTGGCTCAGAATATTTATAGGCAGTTCTGTGGCAGACATTCCTTTGGCATTTATGACACCAAATCTCCAGTTACCCACAAAGAAAGGGAAGAAACTTGCTAGAATATAATGGTGCATGGCCAGCTCCCCAGTGAGGGGACATATATTATGTATTCTTTTCACAACTTGAACCAGAGAGACCTGGGTTCAAATCCCTCCATAGCTGTGAGCTCACTAGATGGGCTTAATCTTCTTGATAAAATGGTGCAAGGAAGTCTTGGGCCAGACCTTTCCAAAAGACAGCATAAGAAAGAAAACTAAAGCGTGTTAGATGGACACAAGCCACATCTACTCTGTTGTATTGCTGGGCTTTCACTTTAACTGAAACTAGCTAGAACAGCCTTCTGCTGGCAGCAGGTACTCCGGCTCAGCCTTCCCCAACCTGGTGCCCTCCAGATGTTTTTGACTTCATAGCCAAGAGTCAGGAATCCTGGGAGTTGTAGTCCAAAACATCTGGAAGGCACCAGGTTGGGGAAAGCTGAGCTAAAGGAACATTAAGGCTATAGTTAATTTATGTTTCTAGGTTTATATTTTAGAATGGGATGCACTGAATCAGAGAAAAGCACAGTTTGGGTGAATTGTTTTACAATTTCCCCAGAATTCAAGGTGTTGATCAAAACTCACTTGGTGCCACTTTTTTTTTAAAAAGTCATGCTCCACCCTAAAATTGAAGTGCACCTTTCATCCACAACCTACCTCACAGGGTGGTTGTGAGGATAAAATGGAGGAGGATTATGTGAGCTGCCTTCGGTTCCTTGCAGGAAAAAAGGCGGCGTATAAATATAATGAATGAATAAATAAAATTTCCCAGTCCCAATGTATTCCATAGGGAAAGTTTCAACATTCCCGTCCCCTGCCCCCACCCCCATCCCCACCTCTAAAAACCATTCTGTTTCCCTGAATTAATGGAGCAATATTGGGGCAGGGGAAAAGAGAGAACCCGTATGTGTGGGTTGAGCTAGAATACACAAGAATATTCTGGTCCTTTGTTTCCCCCTTTCTAGATAACTGTAGAAACAACAGGAGCAGATGAAAGAAGCAGTCACCAATACTGCGTCCAAACCAATTTTGCTCTACATGGTTTCCATCCACAGGCATGGGTTCTTTTTTTCTGCCTTTGTATTTTGGCTTCCTTCCCCAACTCGTTCTTTCTGTTTCGCTTTGCTCAGGTTCTGAAAAGTCTGATGGTACTTAAGAGTAAAGGCGCATGTCTCTTTAAGAAGCCCTGTTGCATAAAGTGTTTTAGACAATAGCAATACTCACTTTAGCTTTGGAAATGACCTCTGAATCTAAACTCCTTTCATCTTGGATATAAGAGCACATGGGGATGGACTATTTCCTGGTGGGGGGTGGGAGGTGGAGCCGAGACCCTTTCACACACAAGTCAGCCACTCCAATTGGTTCACTCCAGATCTGAAACCAGTTCCAGTCTGAATGTGGCACACAGCTGAAATGGTGGAGGTCGCTGCGCTTCCTGCTTCAAGATTTAAATGTCCAGGAAACAGCCTTGCAGAGAGACCAAGGCAAGGAGCACCTTAGAACTGGTTGGGGTGAGCATCAGGGCTTTGCTCCACAAATAAAGGTGAGTTTGAAGGAACTTCCGAAGTCTACAAGCCGGTTTCTTGAGGGAATGTGGATTACCAAGTTTTACCCCCACCCCCACCCCCCAAGATTTGAGCAGAATTCCAAATAATCTACATGCAGGCCAGTGCAAACTCAAACCTAAGGAAAGCTTGTGTAGGAACGGGGTTGTGTAATTAAGGCTGTAATCGTACGCACATTTGCTAGGGAGTAGGTCCTGTTGAACTCACTGGGGCTTACATCTGAGTAAACATGCCTACGGTTGCGCTGTGTGTTACTACTTTTGGACAAGCAGCGGGTGAATGGTGCAGCTGCTAGTCAAGCCCCAGTCTCTTTCTCCTGCTCCATACGTTGTGGGCGGCTCTCTGGTTCAAGTATTCATTTATTTCGTTTCTTTTCAAATTCTCCCTCCATGTGCAGCCTTTGTTTCAGGAGAATCTGCTAAAGCGATTTCACGGGGCTTCTGGCCGCCCTCTTGTGGGATGGTGCCTACCTCACCATCTCTTGAGTCGAGCAGGAGAATCCTTTTCGCATAAACCCTGTGCAATTTGTCTCAGGGCGTTTTAAAAAGTTTAGAAAAGGCGCTTCTTGTTTTAAAGGGCAATGGATTTGTTCACTTCCAGCCTATTTCCGTCCTCTGCCCAAGCACTCAGCCGCTTACTTGTGTTTTACACTGAATATAAATATCAAGCTCATGCCCAAGTTTATTTCTATGCCACCCGCCCCCTCTTTTGAAAATATCCCGTTGGGTTCTCCGCGTTGTTTTAGGTCAGGAGTGACCAGTAGAGGGAGCGCAACTTTGAATTCCATGGCTGGGTTGTCGTTCAAGAGTCAGGACCTCACTGAAGGGTGTTCTTGGACTGGAAGAGGTAATGAAATCTTCCAAGGCCCTTGCCTGGCTGTGGCCTGGTTTTTGTGCTGTTGGTGAAGAACTGGCTGGATCCAGGCAGAGCTCTCTTGACACTGTTTGCCTTACTTGGGGTCCTAACCCAGAATGGCTTCGTGGCCTCAGGGAGATCTTGAAAAATCTTTGCAGGCCTGGTAACTCCAGAGATAAACCTCTGCTTTCAGGTTTGGTTCATGCATTTGCTTTAATGCGTGATAACCGTTGTGTGCCCTCTTTCAAAAACCTGCAGCATTTTCAGTGCAGTTGCTTAGGGGAAACAACGAGTTGCCATACCAAATTTTCAAAATTAATGCTTGCAATCCTTTGTACCCCTGCTTCCAAGTAAAGTCCAATTGAAGTGAATGGGACTTCTAAGCAAGCATAGTTAGGATTCAGCTGTCTGTGATTTAAGTGAATTGCTATTTGGAAAAATGCAAAGCATTTTAAAACTACCTGGCTTTTTAGGTTCCATTGTCACTAACCTATTTTGTCGTTTGTGTACATTGTAGTGAAAAGGGTGGTCTCCATTACCAGCTGATGGGTTAAGGTGAAATGGGGGATAAGCTAAATCAGTGTTTTAATGTAACACTTTCTCAGTTAGATTCATGCATCCGATGAATAAAACATACCGGTAGTCTTCAAGATGCTATGGTATCATCAATTCAATTCAATTTTATTTGTATGTGCACTAGCCAACCAGGCTGTGGCACGCCCCACTGGGGCCAGCAGTACAGTACAGGTGAATTAAAAGGGAAAAAAAGGGTTAAAATATTGGATACCCAAAGTTTAAAAAGCATACATATGCACATACAGACAGGCTAAAACAGTGACGTCATTACAAATATGATTAAAAATTTCACATTTATGGCTGTCAGAGTCCCCTTCACGCATGAATTGCATGAAGGGAGCATCACAACAACAACAACAACTTTATTGTATCATAGCAATTTGCCATTATACACGATCAAAACTTAGTTAATAGACCTTCAGAAATTAAATAATTTCCCGTATAACATTAGGTTTTTACAGTATACATTTGTAAAACATTTACAAGGAATTTGGATGTTCTATAGGATATATACTTGTCAACATTAGACAACAGGAAACATACCTTTGCAAATGATGACCTTCCCTTCAATGGTTTTATCAATGGAGAAATATATTTAATTCTAAGATCATTATAAATTGAACAGTGTAAGAGTATGTGAGTTATATCTTCAACTGATACTGAATTGCAATCACATACTCTATCCTTCTTAGGAATCCCTTTAAGACGACCCACCCAATCAGCCAAAGGAAAAACATTTAATCTTGCCCGAGTAAAGGCTACCCTCATTTTAATGTTTGGCAAGTCTACCAAATATTTTGGGAGGGATAAATATGATGGGATAAAAGAGGCATAAAAAGTGTTTGACTGACAGACCATAATCCCAGCAATCTGGGATTGCATCTCAGTGTCCTTAAGTCTTTGAATCAATATCACTTTGGCTCTATCATATCCTTGAGTTAAAAGAAAAGAAGTAGAGAATCCCAGACTCATAACAGCCAATTGCATCTTTTGCTTCCATGAGTTTTGACCCATCTCTTCTAATAACCCCAAAATAAATTCTGACACCCGCTTAAAAATGATTTTTAACCGAAAAAGCAAGGCTAATCTGAGGGCTTCAGCCTTTATGGTCATTACACCCAGTTCTGCACGAACCAATTCTAGTTTTGTATGGTATCATCTTCTCACTGTAACAGATTTGATATGGCTATTCTGGAATATATTGTGGCCAGGGTGCTTTCAAATGAGGCTTCCATTGTGCAATAGCCTGGCCTCATTATCTGAATTTTATGGGGGTCCAAACAATGTTGTCGTCTGCTTGTAACCCTCCCGTGTTTTCCACTGCTTCTTTTGTCTTTTTTCTTAACCACTGGAAATCCGTTAAGGAGGAGAAAACGGAATAGTTGCGCAATGACTGCTAATTGGTAGTACTAGGACCCATCCATCTAGAAGCACCCCACAATAAGTGGGAAGGTACCCAGTCCACAGTTTCATATTGGCTAGATACAGGGTACCATTTCAGTGGGAGGGAGTAAAGAGATTTAGGGTACAATCCTATTGGGATGCCCATAAGCCCCCCCCCGAACTCAGAGACTTACGGGCATCCAGTGCGGAGTGGGAGGAGCAGTGGAGGCGATCTTCGCCTCCCCCTCCTCCCGCTTTGCATGATTGTTATATGAGTTTTTTCACCCATCTAGTTGGAGTGTCTCGGAGGGGGAGAGCAGGAGGCTGTAGCAGCTGCAGTATACCTTGTATCCTCCCCCCTCCCGCTCTTACCACTCCCAAGTTGCTTTCCTGACCTTGGAGAGCAGCCGGTGTGGATCTTTCTGCGCTGGCCATGAGGGGGAGGGGGCCAGAGCTCTGATTCCTAGCTCCAAGGTCAGAGCACCATCTCCGACCTTGGATCTGGGAATCCAAAAAGTCCAATGGCCTCTCAGATGCTGTATAGGGGCCATAGGATCACTCCCTTAGTGGCAGAATGAAGCAAGATTGATGCCTAAGTTTAAAGGCCTTAAAGGTTGGATATATTCAAGACTGAACTACAAAAAGCAGTTTGTACATGGGCAGCACCACCCTATGTGGCTGGGTGCCTGTAACCCTCTGAACCTGGAGGATTACAGGCAAGCAATTGTGTGCGGGAGAAGCACAGAGCATAGGATTGCCGCCATGCTCCCCTCGCCCTCAGAAACATTTAGTCGGCCGATTTTGGTCATCTAAATTCATTACACCTCCTCCCGAGGAGAAGAGGCTGAGGCACCGCCTGGATTCTTCTTATGACAATGGTCCCTCCGTCCTCGCCCCCAGAATCGATGACGGTCTTCCATCTTCGGTTCCCAGTTGGCACAGAAAGAACCACGCCAGCTATGAGGTGGGGGAGGGGGCAGGTGTTCCCTGCTCAGAATCCCCACTGCGACCTCAGAAGGGATTTCTGAGGTCATAGTGGGGAGTCCGACCAATCCTATGGCCCCCCCAGGCAAGGTCGGAGGGCCATAGGATTGCACCCTTATTGTGTTTTCTTTTTATACAGTAATACCTTGGATTGCGAGTAACTTGGCCTGAGAGCGTTTAAAAAAATTTTTTTAAATTTTTTTTGACTTGATAAACAAGCAAGGTCTTGCAAGTCGTAGGGATGTAACTGCTCGCTTCGAGCAGGCCGAAATTGGCCCCGCTCATGCCCGCCAGAGACTCGCTTTGATATAAGAGTGTTTTGGATTACAAGCACGGTTCCGGAACGAATTATGCTTGCAATCCAAGGTACTACTGTACCTTATAACAGGGATATTGGCATTTGACCCATTAAAAAAAATGGTCAATTGATTGGTCAAGATACTTTAATCATCAAAATGTTTGATACATATGTTAATTTCTTATCTGTTAAATAGTTTTTAAAAATGTAATTTAATGATTATATTGTTTAACAGTGTGCTTTCTATCAATGTTAATGATTCACTGAACCGTTCTTCTCTTTGGCTTTTATCCTGGATTACCAATGTTGGCCTACAGTTACACATTTATTTATTTAAACCAAGTAACAGCAGCTATTGAAAAACAACAAGGTACCTTTAAAGACTAATAAATTTATTATGGCATAAGACTTCAAATTTGTAAGTCTTTAAGATGCCACAAGGCCCTTTGTTTCTGCTGCAACAGACTAACAGAGGGCTACCCCTCTGGAAATTATTGAGAAGCAAAACAAAATTAAGGCAGTTATGCTAAGTTGTCAGCAGGCCAATTCTTCAAGCATCACGGGTTCATAGCATATTTGACTGCAGTCAAATAATCGGTCTCAATTGACAATATTTGACTTGTCAATTGATCAGCATGCTGATCGTAATAATAACTACAGCAATACTAACAGGTGTTTTTTTCCTAAGCAAAGAGATTTGTTTCTTTGGCATGCATACTTACTGCAGAAATCTTTTTTAATGGTTTAGAACAGTCTCTTTTAATTGTTTAGAACCGTGGTGTGGGTGTGTGTAGAACTAGTGAGTTAGCCAGCAACATACATGCTTTTGGGGAGCAGTGACAAGTAGTATGAATTACAGAGGGATGGAGATGAGAAAATTCTGCCTTCTTGCCCTTCCTAAATAGTACTCCTGACTGAATCCCTAGAGCTAAACCATTCAAAATGCATTTGGGTCCCATTTTTTCCTGGAAGAGAGAAGTGTTGTTTTTTTTAGTGTACTACTATTGGCAGTTGAGGTGCCATTTATGGGGAAGGCAGCCTGATAAATGAAGCCCTTCACGGAAAGCAGCACTGCATGTTACAGTATGCACTGCAACCCATAAGTGTGAGTGCCTTTTGCTTCTAGTTTTTGTACTGCTGTTATAATGTACACTAAGATATGAAAGCTTCATGGGGCATTCAAGTCTCAAGGGCTGTTGAACTTGCATTGCCCCATCCACCACCCTTTATCAAGCTTTTGCAATAATGAGAAACATAATGAACTTTGAAATGAACATTTGGGTTCTTAGGCCCTTCTGTGCCTATGTTTTAATCAATATCCAAGTGATTGGAGAAGAACAGGGAAGCTGCAAGAAGCCCCAGAAGTGTGTGTGCATGGAAACAGTAAGAACGTAAGAGGTGCTCTGCTGGATCAGACCAAGGGCCTATCTGGCCCAGCATTCTGTTCACACAGTGGAAACCAGCTGCTTGTGGGAAGCCCACAAATAAGACAGGGGTGCAACAGCACCCTCCCGTTCGTGTTCCCCAGCAACTGGTATTGAGAGGCATACTGCCTCTGATACTGGAAGTAATATATAGTAGCCATTGGTAGCCTTATCCTCCCTGAATTTGTCTAGTCCCCTTTTAAAGCTATCCAAGTTCCATAGTTTAACTATGTGCTATATGAAGAAGCACTTTGTTTTATCTGTCCTGAATCTCCCACCATTCAGCTTCATGGGATGACCCCGGGTTCTAGTATTATGAGTAATTTCCATCTGTGCTGGAAAAGAATGATTATTAGAAGGGCTGGTACATACTGGATATGTAGCAATAATCCAGGATTGAGCTGGACAATACTAGAGGTGATGGTCTTATCTGGTGTCTAGGATAACTATGACTGAATTAATGTGACTCTAAAAACACATTGCTCAATATGGTGGGTTGAAAATATGAATGGGTACTAGGCTTCCCTGTGTCTTTTATCCTAAGCCCTAGAGCTTGTATCCACTTGACAAAATGTTTGTTCCAGAACAAACCCTCACTAATATATTTTCTCTAGAGCATATTTAAGAACCTGTCATTTTACAGTCTGAATGCTAGCCTTAGTCCTCCTCCTGGTAAACATAAAGGGAAGGTATTTATACCTTGCACTAAGCCCTGTTCCTTTTTATTATTTTCAACAAAAGAATATAGAAGCTACTAACAAATTTCTTGTTCTTCTGCATCTTCTATCTTGGATGGCAGGGCCTTGGCACAGAGAGGGCCGGGAGGGTGAAATATAGCAGAATAGAACAATCTCATAGTTTGTAAAAAGTTGGGAAAATATTTATTGGTAAATGCTGAGGTTGTCTCCTAAAATAAGTCTTGCTTTTCTAAATAGATCAGCAATTTTTAAAGTGCAGTGGGTGATTATGTTACTAGAAAATGTGTGAGGCCCAGTTAAAGACTGCTTCACAAAAGGCTTGCACAAAGTGTGTGGCATAAAAATGAAACCGGCACATGGGTTGACTTGTGTGAGGGGAAGCCTGTGCAAGGATTCCAATAGATAGTGGAATAGCAAGATTAGATGATCAGTTTTAAAGGAAAACAACAAGCAGAAAAGCATTTTGAACAGAATAGGGTGGCAGATGTTATGGAGGCTGGATATAGAAGGCTGGATCTCATAAATAATGTGAAGGCAGAATTTGAATATGTAGCAAGGTATGTGGGATGTAGAAAACTTTCTATGACTCTTTTTCTCACACACATGAGGTTCCATGTTAGCTAGATCTGCAGCCAAACATACCCTTTTTAGTGATGGGTGAGTGAGGGAGATTGTACTTCCTTGTTCCCACTTTGGTTTGCTCCATCCGTGGAGAAGCTTATGGCTGCCTTCACTCATAGCTAATTCATGCTAATGCACATTCACTCACTTTTCTGTAAAGTGTTAGAACACAGAACTGTATTCCTACTGTATGGTCTGGTTGCTACACCTGCATAGAGAAACAGTAACTTGGTAGTATTTACCAGGAAGGGCATGAGAGCAAACATGGTTTTAGTCCTCTCTTACTGATACTCCTCTTAGCAAGATATGTGGCAATCTGTTGGATTTGGGGGGAAACTGCAGAGGCTGTTCACTCCATAGCTGGGGTCCAGGCTTTCTATGATTATTATTGTCGAGTATTGTTAGGACAAAACAAAAACCCAGGTCCACATAAGAAATGGAGTTGGCTGGATAACAGAAGCTAAGTAAGAGCAGGTTCCATTCTACCTCCCTGTTTTGACTGTGCTGTTAAGAGCATCCTGTTAGCAAAATATCAGTTTCAGCCAGAAGAGGTCTCTTTAAGAGCCTTGTATGCCTTTTGATTTGGTGAAACAGCCCTGAGCCTCGCAACAAAGGTAGTGTCATTAAGCATCTGTTGTATTCAGAAAAATAAATCTGTGTAATATTACCTCTCCTTCTGTGGTATTAGAATTATCTAGATGTTAGGGATTTTTTTTTAATTGCTCCTAATACCAAACTCAAGCGGTGACCGCTGCCGCCAGGATTGTAGCCAAAATGGGGTGACTGGGAAACAAGAGGGAAGTATCTAGGCATCTAGGCGCCGAGGCTTTCGTTTCCTCCCAGCCCCCTCAACTGGCCCCACTTGGTTTACACATGAGGAGACGTGTGTGTGTGTGTGTGTGTGTGTGTGTGCGCGTATGTGCATGTGCATGTGCATGCAGGAACCCCAAGGGCCCCTTTCTCCACATGCTAACTATGCACACCCCACCCCAGCCGGTTCACACATGAGGTGTGTGTGTGTGTGTGTGTGTGTGTGTGTGTGTGTGTGTGAACCCCCCCAAAGGCTCTTTTCTTCACATTTACATTTTTAGCTACCACACATTTCAGCAAGTCACACAATATTTCAGCAAGTCACATTTCAGCAAGTCACAATATTTCAGCAAGCCACACAAATCTAGTTTCCAAATTACTATAACTGTAAGAATTTTAAAACTTGTGCTTAATAGCAAAAGTTAGATCTACTATTTTATTGGATAGGCAGGTTTAGCTGAGTAGTTTGATCCAGTACTTGGTACAAACCTGGTATGTGTCTGCTACTGGTGTGCATAATGAGGAATGGGATACTGTACCTATGAAATATTTAGGATTTTATTCTATAACATATTGGATAGTTTCACGCCCAATTAAACATGCTTAAATCCCATTGTTTTTATCCTATGCATCCTTACTCCTATTTGGGTTGTGATCTTCTGCATCCTTATTCCTTTTTGGGAGTAAGTTCCATTGAATTCAGTAGGGCTTACTTCTAAAGAAACATGCATAGGATTGGGCTGTTGGGCATCAGTCTAAAGCTGTGCTTTCATGAAATCATCCCACAACCAGGTGTCGTCTGTCTCGACTCAGGAGTGGTCTATGGATTATTGTTGTAGGTATTGTTTTGTGAAAGCAGACGCTTACTGAGAGAAAGCAGCCTAACTGTGTTGCTCTGATTAGCAGGCTGGGCTGTGTAGGCGAGCGGGGCTGTGCCGAATGTGTGACATTTTCATTGTTCAAACTCTTCTGTGTTTCAGGATGATCCAGCGACACCAGCTGGTGCAGTCTGTGCTCCAGGAGCTGCAGGAGGCTACTGAATGCTTTGGGCTAGAGGGACTGACCAGTGCAGCCCTAGAGGCTGAGCAGACTCTGTCATCTTTCTCCTTACCTAGGTACGCTGGGAGGCAGTTTCAGGAAGAGCTGGAAGTCGACCGGGTAGCGCAAAGTCTCTATCCGGAAGATGCTCCCAGCCATATGCTGCCTTTGCTTTGCAAAGGGGAAGGGAACCACCTGTTTGAGGCCGCCAGTGTGCTGTTGTGGGGGAACACTAGCCTGAGTCTGGAGCTGCAGGTACGCACAGCGGTGGAGATGTTGCTTCACAAGCAGTACTACCTGAATGGCATGATTGACTCCAAGGTGATGTTGCAGGCTGCCCGCTACTCACTTTGCACCGAGGAATCCCCTGAGATGACGAGCTTACCTCTGGCCATCCTAGAGGCCATTTTGGATGCTGACATCAAAGCCACCTGCTTCCCGGGCACGTATGCCAACATGTGGCACATGTATGCTCTGGCATCAGTGCTGCAGTGCAACATCTATTCCATCTACCCGATGAGCAACCTAAAGATCCGGCCGTACTTCAACCGACTGATCCGACCCAGGAAAGGTAACTTGCAAGTCTCCACCCTCCACATCATGTGGTCTGGGCAGCAGCTGTCCTCTCAGGTTTTCAAAGCTCAGTCCTTTGTGCCTGTTGTCGGCCTGGAAGAGCTGGAACCCACAAACCCCCCTCCAGAGCCTCAAGTGCAGCCGGTGAGGACTCTGGAGCTGCTGAACAAGGATCCACAGGTGACGTACTCTAACCTGCGTGAAAGGTACAGCATCACCAAAAGCACCTTCTATCGATGGAAGCGCCAGTCCCGAGAGCACCGGCAGAAAGCAGCTACCAGGTTTGCAGCCAAGCACTTCCTGCAGTCGTGCTTCCAAGAGGGCAATGTCATCCCCCTTCAGCACTTCCGCCAAATGTTCCCAGAAATCTCGCGCTCCACTTACTATGCCTGGAAGCACGAGATGCAAAATGTGCTGAATGGTGGAGAGGCCTCTTCCCCTGCTGAAGCTGGGTTGCCGAAGGATCCTCAGGTGTACAAACCGGAGAAGCTTCACGCTGGCACAGATGGTGTGGCCAAGTCCGAGGGAGGTCTGGGGTCCAAAAGCCCCCTCCTGTATCCCAGCCAAAATGGGACCTCCATGCAAGGGGCCAAGTCTTATCTGGAGAAATGCATTTCCATGAATACTCTTGTGCCCTACAGGAGCTTCAAGCATAGCTTTCCCGGCATCTCCAGATCCACCTATTACAACTGGAGGCGAAAAGCCATCAAGGAGAACCCCAACTTCCAGCCTTCCCTGCCTCTTTCCATCAACCAGAAACCCCTTGCCAACAGGAAGTTGCATCTGCCGTTCAAGCCTGGAAGCCTGTCTAGCCGGAAGATGCTCAATGGGCCCCGAATTCTCATGCGCATCAAGCCATCACTCTACTACTGGCAAAAGCGACTTCGTGACTTAGCCAAGAAACGTGTTCGCCACTGGAAAATGCCCTTCTGCAAATTCCGCCTGCGCTATCCAGGCATCTCTTCCACAGCCTATTGGTTCTGGAGGAAAAGAAGCAGCAGCCAGACCAAAAAGCATTGCCTTTCCTCAAACGGGGTTTCCAAAGACTTGAAGCAGACCACTACTGAGACTAGCGGGAATGCAGAGCTTGATTTCCATTCCCCACAGCAAAAGGAGACTACTGTTGCAGCACCTATGGACAGGCAAATGCCTAAACCCTTCGCCACCATGATACCAGGCTATCCAATATCAGAAAGAGTCAACAACAGCATGTTTGTGATGGATGTGATTGCCACAGCTCAGTTCAAAGCCCAGGCCAAGCTGTTCCTCCAGCAACGCTTTGAGTCCAAGACCTTCCCAACATACAAAGAGTTCAGAGCCCACTTCCCCCTAACAGCACGCTCCACTTACTACATGTGGAAACGTGCCCTGCACGAAGGACTAACCCTGGTGGATGCCTAGGCTCATCAAGGCCTCATTCAGTCTGCTACTGGAAGTTGCTCTCATCTCATCAGTGGGACATACAACCTCCACGAGCACATTTTTGGGGAGGTGGGGCGTGGGGTGACTTTGTTTTGTTGGATTTATTTCCTTAGTTTCCAGACTTGGACACCAACTCTGCATAGCCTCGGTCCCTGGAGGTGTGGAGAATGGTGGGAAGGACAGAGGGGATGAGGCACTGCTTTTGTGCTGGGCCACCTAGCTGGCCGTAACAAAAGATACACTTTCTTTTTTCTTAGTGAATAGACCAGTAAACTGTTGTTGGTGGTAGGGGAAGGGGTCTTGAGGGTACTCTTTTAAGTTTCTGAAGTGCTTCTGTACTTTTCACTGACTTTGAAATGTTTTTGTTTGGTTTTTTTATGTAATTGTAAGCCACAATCTTTAGGGCTGTGAATTGGATCTAGGTCCAGGTGTGCATCCTGTTCACAAAGTAGATTGTTGGCTTTACCAGCTCAACTCCTTGGTGTAATGCATGTTATGCTGTTCCTAATGTATAGCTGCAGGATCTCCTCTATATGAATGTGTGGTACAAGCAAGAGTGATTCATTAAAACCTCAAAAATGGAAATCAAGCTGCCCAAAATTTTATTATGAGAGGGGTGGGGTGGAGGGGAGTTAAGGCCTTAGTCTCGGAGAGTAGGGCTCCAATTTTGAGATTGTAGAGTGACACTTTTTTTAGTGGGTGGGGGGGACAGGTTCAGGGGAGAGAGAAAGCTTCTTTGCTCTCCCCTTCAGAAAGTGTGTGGGGAAACCTTCTGGGAGGTACTGCTGGCACGATGTAGGGCAGTGCAGTCCAATGGACAGCCAGAGCCAGGTTAAGACATCTTCCTCTTTGCCTGCTTTTTGAGCCTGGTTGAAACTGATGGACCCAATCCAAGACCAGCTCAACTTGAGAAGGAAAGGTAGGCGTGCACAGGTACCTTCCCTGGCACCTTCCATTTCACGGTGTACATCCACCAGCCTTCCTAGGCCTGGTGCCCTCCATATGTGCTGCACTACAACTCCTATCTTACCAAGCTGGCTGGGGATGATTGGAGTTGTAGTCAGACACATCTGGAGGGCGCTAGGTTGGTCAAGGCTGGTGTAGAGGAAGGCGGGAAACCTTGCTGTAAAATGCATATGTGAAAGTTGTAGCGCTCTTAACTTTTTGCTGTGCGAAACATCCATGTCATGTTCATGTGGCATTTAGAATACCCCACTGGTAAATAAAAAATGCACATGTCAAAAATGGGTGGATCCCTCTGTGTTGCGTACCCTGTGGTGGCAGCCTGAGCCACCCACAAAGCTCCTCTCAGCAGTCACCGCGGATCCCATGGTGTTTCTGAGCATAGGACTCTGGCAGCAGTATATATATTTTACTTCCTTTCAGATGAGATGTGTGCTGCATAATTCTTGAACAAACATCTCTCTATAACAGCTTTCTCCAACCTGGTATTCTCCAGATCTTTGAAACTTCAACTCCCAACATTCCTGACCATTGACCAGGCTGGCTGGGGCAGATCAGTTGAAAGCCCGAAACATCTGGAGGGCCTCAGGTTGGGGAAGGCTGCTCTGTAACTATCAGTAAATACTCCACTATGCTGAACTGCTCGGGTGGACCCCTCTGTGTTGCGCACCCTGTGGTGGCAGCCTGAGCCACCCACAAAGCTCCTCTCAGCAGTCTCCACGGATCCTCTGCATGTGAACTGTGTTTCCTTCACCCTCAGTTGCTAGCTGTATGAGTACTTGTAGTTTTTGTTACCGATATCAACAGATCAGTTTTTACAAGCAGAATTGATTCAGAGTCCCAGCAGGTGGCGCTCTTGTATTGTGGGATTGGGAAATGCTTCCAATTGGCTTTTAAGTACCCTATTCTTTATCTCTGTCACTCCCCTCCCGCCTGTTTTCCATTCCCCCAGAAAATAAGAAACGGATGCTGCTGCTGCGTGTCTCAAACCATGTCTGCCTCTGGACATTTCCAGGTGGCTACAGCTGTTGGGACTGGGAATGCTATTTTAGCACTGCAGTCCAGGCCTGTGCTGGTCCCTGGTACTTTCACATACCCAACAGGGAATGGTGCTGCATAGGTCCATTGTGTAGCGTGCAATTCCCATAGTAAGCCCAGGGATCATCCTAGTTGAAAAGGGTACTTCCTTGCCTACCTACTCCAGGATATTCTTCATGCTCGTATCCTAGAATTCATAGCAGGGAGCATGAGAAGCTGCTGCCTGCATGCATCTCAAAGAGGCCTTTGGGAATGGCCTTGCTTGATCTTTGGTCTGTCTCCCATGTTGCTCTGTCAGTCCTGCTGTACTTTGTTTCTAGTACAGAAAATCAAACGGGCACAAAGTCTGTAGTTCAAAGAAGGGGGTGCCAAAGATGGGCCTGTGTGACCTTGCATTGGATTGGAGTGAGAAGAATAAAAGACTTTGCAGCTCAAAGCCTGGCCCTTTCTGCTATATTATTTACAACACTCTACAAACTAGATTATTTTATTTATTTGTTGCATTTATGGAATATGGGGTGGGTTAAGATTTTAAAATTTTATACTGTTTTAAATGTATTTTATATTTTATTATGTTGTACATCGCCCAGAGTGGCCAGTTTGCCGGCCAGATGGGCGATTCATAAATGCAACAAATAAATTCTGCATCTGGATCTGCATCTGGAGTTTACTGTGTTCACACAGGATTCTGCAGTTTCCATTCTGCATTTGAATTCTATGCAGCTTACTGTGTTCAATGGTGGGTCTTTATTCCCTGATTAAGTGAGCCTAAGATTGCAGCCTAGTTCTGTAACCTCCCAAATGGATGGTGCAATTTAAACAAATTTGCATGGTTTTGTTCTGTCAAATTACATGGATTATTCTGCTTTTGCGAGCCATTGTAGCTATCAAAGAGAGAAGCATCTTTAAGCCCCAACCCCTGACCACTGGAAGCTTCTGAGATTTCACTAGACCAGCCTTCCCCAACTTGCTGCCCTGGGACTACAACTGCCATGATTCCTGGCCATGTTGACTGAGGCTGATGGGAGTTGAAGTCCTAAACATCTGGAGAGCACCACGTTGGGGAAGGCTGCACTAGACATTGCCCAGCCATTTTCAAGCATATCTTTGAGGCCATGAGGCCCCGTGACTTGCTAGATTAAAGCAAAACAACAACAACAACAAACATCCACTGAGATTCTCAGGTTGTTGGATTTTTGTGCCATCTTCCATAGTTGTGCACTGCATTCATGCATGCGTGGAATACATGCAACCTTGTTTTAAATTATGATGGGGGAATAAGACTTTGATTGCCAGACTCTTGATGGCTGTCAGGTTATGTCTATTCCCAAACTGCGACTACTACTAACACTTGAGTGCCATCTGCAAGAAGCTTGGCAGCAGCTAAAAAGGAAAATTTATTGAATAGATCTAATAATAGGGCATTAAAAAAAGAAGCAGTGCTTGATTTAAAGACAGTCCCCACTGCTCATGAGTTTGCATCCATAGCTACTGGGGGCAGTGATAGGGTCATAGTCCAAATAGGGATCGCCCTATGAAATCTAAACCGGTTGATTTGTTGATGGGGTTCTTTTCTGGTGAGGGAAGGTGAAATTTAGAAGAAAATGTTAAGGTCTGTCCCTTACCCTTTGGTATCTTTGAGTATGGCGCACTTTTATTTTGGAATCCGTGGGCTACTCTATTGGGACTGTTCAGACATGACAGATCCTGACTTGGTACGTTCTTATCATGTCTAGTCTGACTGCATTTGACTTCTTGCTGTTTCCAATGTTTTTTTCTTTTCCTTTTTATTCTGACTACATTCCTCTCTTGGCGTTATGCGATATTGTAGCTTTGCCAGAATGTTGCAGAGCAGCTCAGGCAGGGGAAAAAAGAATGGAAAACGTTTTGTGCAAAATATCAGAGGATTTGTGTTCGCCCATTTGTCTAGTATTCTGCTCTGTTGGGAGATTGTGGTGGCAGGATTTCTATGATGCCTAATTGGAGCATGTTGAAGTTATAAGGATGTAAGGCAGGGGTGCAAAACCTTTTTGGGGTGAGGGATCAGATGCCCCCACCCACCCACTCAGCCTTCTGTGGACCGCATGACGTTTGTGGGTGTGGCCACATCCCCAGACATCATTTGCTCCCTGACCAAAGTGCCAGGTGGATCCTTCACAGATCCGAGATAACAGCTGGGATTCCTCTCCCCACCACCGCTCCCTGATAGCTGCCTTGGTCGGAGGTGGAGCTTGGGGAGGGGACAAGGGCCTGCGGAGGTAGCCCAAGCCTCTGTGGGCTGGAGGTTCTGCACCCCTGATGGAGGAGCACCACAACCTTAGTGCAACAGTAGGCAGATGTTCCATCACTCCAGGACAAGGGGGGAGAATAACGTTGCCATTCTAAACACTTACTAAGGAGTAAGCTCTATTGAAGACAGGGGGACATACCTCTCAGTAAACTTGCATAGGATTACACTGTAAACCATGGTACTGCTAGCTCCAAAAGTTCAAAATGCAGCCTCTAAGGATTAGGAAATAAGCTTCAAGTTCATTACATGTGTAAATAGGAATGTAGGAAGCTGCCTTATACCGAGTCAGACCATTGGTCCATCTAGCCCAGTATTGTCAACACAGACTAGCAACTGCTCTGCAGAGTTTCAGGCAGGATTCATTTCTAGTCCTATGTGGAGTTTCTGGGGATTGAACCTGGGACCTTCTGCATGCAAAGCATGTGTTCTACCACTGAGCTACGCCCCCTTTCAATAGAATGCAATTTAAAATATATGATAGGAATACTTTCTGTTAAAATACAGAGCTTCCTTGTTCTCAAGATCATTCACACAACCATGAGGGCTAGAAACTTAAAATCTTAAAAATAGAACTTGTTCTTAAGATTCTCGTAGGACCTTATGTGTGGAATCCAGTGAAGTCCTTCTGCTGATGAAACTGCTTCTTTCAGCAGAATGGGGAGGGGGGAAGATTCCCCCTCCTCCCTGCATCCCCCTCCACACGCTCTCAAAATCTGTTCTAGATGGTTGGGGAGCCCCTCTGGAGCAGATTTGAGGGTACAGGGGGACGAGAGGAGGAGTCAGTCCTGTCGCATAAGTAGACGTCCGCTTACATGGTATTAGATTCCGCCCTATGCATTCAGGAAGGGATCTGAGGTGTCCCGTGCCCAAGAGACAGCAGTGGTCTTGAGTAGGTTAGATAAGAAGGGTTCTTTGCTGCTGTTGGCAAAAATTCAGAGTAATAAAGAACTACTTGTGAAGATGGTGGGGTGGAGCAATAGAAAGAGATACAGTCGTGCCTTGGATTGAGAGCATAATTCTGGAAACGTGCTTGTAATCCAAAACACTCATATCAAAATGAAATCCCCAAAAAAAAATTTGTACAGAGATTTTTAATTTAAGCCGTACTACAGTACATGTATTGCAAGATGTTGCTTGTATATGAAGTAAAAAAAAATTAAATATTTAAAAATTTGCTTGTCTTGCAAAACGCTCTCAAACCAAGTTACTTGCAATCCAAGGTATTACTGTATTGTGTTGCTTTCATATCAGTGCAGGCTGCACTTTGCCCGTTTTGTTTTACAGCAGTACTTTCCCTCGTATCTTTCCCTGCTGTTCTGGCACTGGCGTATGTTCCCCCTTTTCCCCTCAGGAGTGCAATGTTTGTTTGCGGTTCTTGCTGGCGTCCAGATACATAGTTAATACGTACGTAGTGAACTTTGGAGTTCAGTTCACTAACTGGGTTTAGCCGAGACAAGTACAGTGTGGCTTGTCTTATCCTCCATGCAGAGAGGGGGAGAACAGAAGCACGACCGGAAACGTGGGGCTTCATGACAGTGAAGTCTGCATCGCTAGGGGGCTGTGAAACAATGCGGTTGGGGTGAAAAGCTATATGGCAGTACCCAGCAGATGGGCAGAGGTCTAGGTTTCTGCGGGAAGGAGCATGTTGCAGTGCCGGGAGGAAGGTTGACTTGAGCTATTACCATTACCAAGCGTGCTGCTTGCTCTTGTCTCGGAGGCTGCATGCATCAAGGGAGCAATTGGGAGTAATTAGCTCCCAGTGACTGCAGGTGAAATCCTCTGGGGGAGCAAGCTGGTAATTACTCTGGAATGATTATCCGTGTCTGTAAACTCTGTGCCGGAGGCTCTTTCAGTTCATTTGTTTGCCGCAGCCGTGGAACAGCTGCTATAAAATTGACATCTGGACTCCCAAGTAGACTCGCCTCTATTTCTGTGTCTTACTTCAATTGGACCAAGAAAGGGAAAGCCAAGAGGTGGAGGAAGCTGGAAGTTCCCTGCCGACCCCCTCAAGATGAGCCCCAACGCTTAATCTTTTCGGCCTCGCTCGCAAGGTGGCTTGTTTGAAGGCTCAAGTTCATGCAAATGTATCGTTGGAGAGGTAGCACCCAGATCTGTTTTCCCAGGGAAAATGAGCCTTCCCCGGCCTGGGTTGCAGAGTTTTGTGTCATTTTCAGGAAGCAGGAGCATTACATGCATCTTAATGTGGGTATAGGGCATACTGGTAACGTCCCCTGGGAACCGGCTTTGCTTTGTATGGGTCTTCCCCAGTGGAAGATGGGGACATTAGAAGAGGATTCCTCTCCCAGTCTCAGAAAGCCCCCCCCCCCGTAACCTCCAGGCCAGGGGCCTGGACTTCCGGAGGGAGAGGGGTGGGCTCTGTGGAGGGAGCCCGAGCCTCTGTGGGCCAGATGAGCAACCTTCACGGGCCGGAAGTTGCCCTCTGTTAGTATAGGCATTCATGCCTTGAAAAATAAACTTTGAAACAGCCCCTTTTACGTAGTCCCATTCTTTACACGGCAGTTGCATTTGTTGACACAGTAATGTTCCTACAGCAAATGCATATTGGGATGTGTGTCCTCAAATGTCCGTGCATGTCAGGGACCCTGTGGCCCAATCAGCATGTTTAAGGGCACTTGCCTGTCATACAGACTTCAGGTACATGCTGTGGGGAAGTCCCACTGACATGTCCTGGTGGCAAACACAATGCTGCAAAGTATGGAGCGACTAATTCATGGCGCATGTTCAGGGGAGGATGCACATGACATGCTCCTGCACCTGAAGTGTGCTGAAATCCCCTTTACCACTTGGTAGGATGATACAGAGGACCCCGCTGCTCTGAAACGAGAGAGCGAGGGCGCTCACTGTGGGGCACTTTAGCTGTCTCTCTGGACTGCAGCTTGTGACTCACTGCACCTTCATATCACAACCCACTTTCAAATGTGCTCTGGTTGGAAGGTGAGCCCATGGCCTAAGCACATGGCGAAACAATCTTCTCCCTTTGCCAGCAATTTCACCCTTGCCATGCCACCCAGTTATCCCCATCTTGGCATATCAAAAGAGTGGTAGGCATCGGTCCTTGGAGCCCTGTTGGGTTCAGCCACTTGCACTGCACACTGGAGATACAGAGCTGTAATGGCATGTGTGTCGTCTAGTTCCATATCCTTCTCTCTCAGTGGCCTGGTATTCGGAGGAAGTTATAAGAAATCCCATGGGGGATAATTATAGAATACATTCCCTGGGAGCTAGTGTTTTGTTTGGATTTTGTTTCTTTCTTTTTTTTTAATTGAAAGATTTATTGCCTATCTTCTCTTGCACACAGACATAGAATTACTTCTTGCTCTTGCCAATCCAGTCAGTTTTTCTTACTCCTTGGTATTATTTGTTTCATTAATATATTGCGCATTTCTTCCATCATGGCACTCGAGGTTACTCTGGGAGAAGGGCCGTAGCTCAGTGGTAGAGCACGTGCTTTGCGTGCAGAAGGTCCCAGGCTCAATCCCCGGCCTCTCAAGATAGGGCTGGAGAAACTCCTGTGCAAAACAGGCCTGTGGCTCACGCTGGCTCAGCTTGTCTGAGCGTGGAAAGCTAAGCAGGGTCAGGCCTCGGCCTGGTTATTACTTGGATGGGAGACCCCTCCTCTAGTTTCCTGCATTGAGCAGGGGGTTGGACTCGATAGCCTTGTAGGCTCCTTCCAACTCTATGATCTATGAAATCTATGTTATCTCTGGGGGATCCACTAGACTTTTATGTACAGACTGAAGTCCAGAAGGAACCAAAACCAACATTGTTCCACTTGATAGTGTGGATGGGTTGATTTGAAGGATCACCAGGATGGGTGACTCATGTAACATGCGGGTCTGCCACCATCACATGTAGGTGGGTGCTCTTGTCATAACAAAAGATGTATGGACATGGAAATAGCCTTCCAGACATGAATCCAGACATCATCTGTTACTGGTGGATGAAGTTGCCAGATTGAAGTTTCAGAAATGCAGGGCACTTTGCATCTGTGTGGTTTAAATCAAGTGGCACACACCTGCTATGCTGGGTGAAATATGGAATTAAGTGGCAGCCATGCTATTGTATGGGAATTTGATGCCTTAGATCAGTGTTCTCCAACCTTGGGTCCCCAGATGTTTTTGGCCTAAACGCTGGCTGGGGCATACTGGGAGTTGTAGGCCAAAAACATCTGTGGCCCAAAGGTTGGAGAACACTGCCTTAGATTGAATAAGGATTGGCTCTGTTATATTGGATAACTTATCTCTAATATAAAGAATGTCGGGCAATTTAGGGTGGCTGGAAAGGCTCCTGTGCTCAAGTAGCTGCACTAGCAGAAATAAAGCATTGGGCAGAAAACTCCTGCCTTAGTCTTCATCTGCTCCACCCTCTCTATGGAAAATATAGCAGTCTACGTTATGAAAGCCGCCCCCAACCCGGTGCCCTTCAGATGTGTTTTACTTTAGCTCCCATGCTGGCTGGGGATGATGTGAGTTATAGTACAACAGATCAGGGGGGCATCCAGGTTGTGGAGGGAGGCTGTTTGGTTAAATTGCATCATGTCTCTAGACAGTAACAGGTGAGGCTGTTGCCAAGCTTGGACACTGACTTTCTAATGATTTGATCCAGGACTGACAAGATGCCTGCAGGTTGCTCAAGGGCTGCATGCAGTCAAAAGTATTTTAAAAATAAAATAAAATCCACACTGTGCCTATCACAGTGTGATCATGCTCCATCATCTGGGATTTTGGATCCTTACATAATACGTGTGAGTGACACAAATGATAGCAGGTGTGGAATCATTCCCTCTTGCTTTTCTTAGCCATCCTTATTGGCTCAAAGCGGTATGTCTCCATTTTACAATTGATCAGGACTGTGTAGTCCTTGCATGGCTTCTCGTATTACCATTAGTTGGGAGGAGAGACTACATGCTGCCCTCCCGGCCTGATCAAGCCACTTAGTTGGTGAAGTCAGGAAGGAGTTTTTGGCTTTGCTGGAGACAAGGATTGCCAGGTCAGCAGCTTCCCATTCCCTGAGATTTCAGCAGGGATGTTGAAGAGTCCTTGGTTTCGAGTCATGACTCGAGTCACGAGTCTTTGGACTCGAGTCTCGAGTCCGAGTCCTTGGTCCAAAATGGTGACTCACGAGTCACGAGTCACTCCCAAAGCTGACTCCACGAGTCCCTATTAAAATCAATGGGGTTTTCCCCCAACAAAATAAGGCTATTTCAGATGTGTGGCTTAAATAAATTCTAGGCACAAGTGTGCCTTTTATTTCAAAACTCTGCAACTGATTTTGGCAAGAACAGACCAGGCAGACAAACCCAAAATAACCAGGCAGGCAGAGGAGGCAGGGAACCTCAAAACAGGCAGGCAGAGGCCTTTGTCTTGGACAATTCAAACTGTGGAACTGGTTAAGAAGAGACCAGGCAGGCAGAGGAGGCAGGGAACCCCAAACAGGCAGGCAGAGGCAGCCAAACCCAAAATGTCTGAAAGGTTGCATTTTAGGAAAATGATTTTAAAAAATAAACTTGCTGTACTTCCTAAAACCTATCCATGTTGCATTTGAGGAACATGATTTTGGAACACGAGTCCTTGGTCTCGAGTCCCGAGCCGAGTCTCGAGTCCCATTAAAAATACTGGGACTCGAGTCTGACTCGAGTCAGAGGGGGGACTCAGTCCGACTCACGAGTCGAGTCCTGGAGTCCGAGTCCCCATCCCTGGATTTCAGGGCCAAAACCTGAGACCCAGGGGGTGGGGCCCTTGTGACATCACAGGAGGTGGGCCCTTCAGTAACCATTGCAAAATGGTGTGCGTGTGAGAGAGAAAGACACAGACAAATACAAATGTGGATTTCCTGTATGTAATTAAATACACAAGAATGATGTTTAACTATTTTTTACAATAATAAATGGAATTTGTAGTCACAGAAATATTTATACAGTGTTAAAAACTTATATTTGGAATTTGAAGTGCATGCTCTAAGCAACTGTGGTTGCTGCTTTTTATATCTGAAAAATTGGACACAGTACAATTCATAATTGAATTTAACGCAAAGCTCTGCTTTAACTAGGGGAGCTAGCATGCGCTTCCTGTTGTCTGTCTATATGTTTCCCATGTGAGAAAACACCCTTTCTACATATGCATTACTTACTGGGATAGCAATCACAGCACTAACAACCTGTGCAAGAGATGTAGATTGGATGTGTTTCAGCAATTGCACCCATTTCTGGTCCAGAGGAAGATCCAGTTTTCTCACCTCTGGCAGACTATTTATTTATTTATTTTATTATATTTATACCCCGCCTTTTTTCCTGCAAGGAACCCAAGGCGGCTTACATAATCCTCCTCCTCCATTTTATCCTCACAACAACCCTGTGAGGTAGGTTAGGCTGAGAGTCAGTGACTGGCCCAAAGTCACCCAGTGAGTTTCATGGCCGAGCGGGGACTAGAACCCGGATCTCCCGAGTCCCAGACCAACACTCTCACCACTACACCACACTGGCTTTCTGAATTTCTCATCAAACAGATCTTCTACATTAACCTCAATGTCCAGAATCTTGGAAATTTACAAACATGTTCAATGCTTACCTTCCCTGTCTCTAGATCAAAATCAAAGGTTGTGAATTCCTGTAGGTGTGCGTTCTCAAAGTCTCAAGGAATGTTATTGCCTGGTTGTATGCTTTGATTGCATCTGTTTTGAAATGTACATGTTGAGAATCAGGTAGCCGTTTTAAACTTGAGAACAATTTTGCTCCAAAAAATATCTTTGTTCCTACAATAAATTTCTCCCTCAAGTTGCATATCAGTGTATGCAACTGTAGACTGAATGAATGCTATCTCTCAAAATAATAGTCATGGGAAATCTTCATGAAATCATGCACAAAATAGAGGTAGCACTCTGGGAGTGAAATTTGGGAAGTGGTATCAGTTGTCATCTCATCTCCCTGATCACTAATAAACAGCCTTTGGTGTCACTGGTCTGCTCTTCCCCCAGCTTCAGGAAATAGGATTTCATGGCAGGCCATGAGAGGAGTAGCCATTTGACAGCAGGGAAGAGAAAGAGGCACCAAGTGTTTCCATGGCTGGAAAGTGTGTGGAACTTCATGTCAAGCTCCTCAAAGCATTCCGTCAGTTTCTCATTTTTAAGGGTGCTCTGGGAGAACTCAGCATAAACTTTATGAACAAGAGCCTCCATATCATACTTGTTTTTTAAACAGGCATGCCTGGCAGCACTGTGGAGCACACATGGCAATATCAGCTGGCCCTGACAAAAGAACTCTTGTGCGTTTTCAGTATCTGAAATAGACTTCTTTGTCCCATAATTTATAGCAACACTGTCTGCTATATACCTTAGCAACTGTGTTTTCAATAGATAACCCAAGATCATTTAGGGTGCAATCCTATGGCCCTCCGGCCTTGTCTGGGGGGGGCACAGGAGAAGTTGGACTCCCCACTGAGACCTCGAAAATCCCTTCCGAGGTTGCAGTGGGGAGTCCGAGCACAGAGTGCCCTCCCCCCACGTCACAGCTGGCGCAGTTCTTTCTGCACTGGCTGGGAACTGAAGCGGGAAGACTGAGTTTGGTTCTGGTGTGTGTGTGTGGGGGTGGTTCTGGGGGGGGGAAGAAGAGGAGGAGCGAGGCACCACCGGCTCCCAAGGAATCCAGGCGGTGCCTCAGCCTCTCCTCCTTGTGAGGAGAGGTAAAACATGTAGACAGCTGAAATTGGCTGTCTAAATGTTTTTGAGGGCAAGGGGAGTGCGGCGGCAATCATATCTGCCACACTGCTCCCACCCTCAGTTGGATGCCCATAATCCCCTGGGTTCAGAGGGCTATTATAGGCATTCAGATAGGATAGGGCTGTTAGGGTGCAATCCTACGAAGGTTTAGATGGAAAACAGTCCTGCAACTCCCAGTATGCCCCAGCCAGCCATGCTGGGAGTTGCAAGACTGTTTTCCATCTAAACCTTCATCGGATTGCACCCTTAAAGTCCTAAGAAGGCTGTCACTGATGGCCACAGCAGCCTCTAGTGGAAACTCTTTTAAAAGTCCAGCCTAGTGGGTCTAGTGGGTTCAGGGTGGGTGGTCCCTGTTTGCAAAGTGAAGGGGTCCCTGTAGGCAGAGCCAACTAGATCTAGTTGCTTTCTCCTCATCCTACTCCCCTGCAAAGACCCTAAGTACACTTAAACATTCAATGGGTGTAGCTTTCCCAGGAATGGGGGATTCCACAGTTTGGGGTCCTGCTTGAAGCACTGAAAGCAATATTGACTAAATTTGCAACAGCAACAAAAGGATGACAAAAACAGTTGCAAGCACCCATTTCAGAGCTGGAAATGTGGCTCACGCTGGCTCAGCTTGTCTGAGTGTGGAAAGCTAAGCAGGGTCAGGCCTGGTTATTACTTGGATGGGAGACCCCTCCTCTAGTTTCCTGCATTGAGCAGGGGGTTGGACTCGATAGCCTTGTAGGCTCCTTCCACTCTATGATCTATGAATCTATGAAGGTGTTCAGACCCAGAGACCTGTAGTATGCCCAAGACACATACAGGTAATACAAACAAGGCAATAATTTTTCAAATGCATTGTAAATGCCCATTTCAGAGCAGGAAAAAGTTGTTAGGCGCAAGACACACAAACTTGTACAAGCAAGTGAACAAAAAAAAAAATCACCTGCAGAAATATTTTGAAATGAATGACATGATACAGATTGCCATCAATAGTGCCCCCTCCAGACCATTAAGTCCAGAGTCTAAAATTAGCTAACAGCGCCAGTGCTCAACTTCATACCCACGTCGCTTCTGCAAGATGGAACCAATCATAGGATTGCTATCAGGATTACTGAGCCAATATAGGATAAGTACTTTGAATGCTCAAAAAGCAATTAAAATGCAAACTATTAGTAGTAGTAGTAATGAAATTATATAATTGCAGTAAAAGAATAAAATTAAATGTCCCTGCAGCATGCATTTGGAAACTAAAAGAGAGCAGAACAGTTTAACTCCCCTCCCCCTCTCTGTTCCTAATGCATGGAAAATAGCAAAGAATTTGTTTAGTCTTCTTTGCCTCGCCCCCCCCTCTCAAAAAGCCACATTCTCTGCTGCAGACTATGACCAGACTATGTCACTGGCTTCTGAGCAGCCACATGGTTTGTGTGTGTGTGTTAGTGTGTGTTATTGTCATGCCTGATTGGCTAGTGTGATGGCAGCGACACCCATTGAGCAAGCAAATGGGATGGGATGGAATCCCCCCCTCCGCAAGCAACTATGAGCGAATTTCTGCCTAAAAATAATTAAAAAAAAATAAATCCTAGCTTTTACAGGGGATCATTTCCCCCAGGCGCCCTCTGGGTTATCCGCTATGTCTGAATTGCATGATCTGCCCATGTGCGGCGATCGCTCATGCTTAGTTCATCAAAATGAAACTACCAGGCTACTGAAGGAAGAAGATAGGGAGAAGCCTGCTGTGGAGCGGTAGCACAACAACCAAATCCAAATAAATCAATAACAACTGATGGGATCAGGGAACTGGCCGAGAAAAAAGAGATAAAGGGGAAGAGTGAGGGTGTGTGGGTGTAATGGACTCTAGCTGTCAGTGCTCCTCCCTTCTTTGCCCTATAAAGGAGCCGCCTCTGCACTCACTCATGCCTGTCTTCCATTCTGTGATTCATAGATCATAGAGTTGGAAGGGACCTACAAGGCCATCTAGTCCAACCCCCTGCTCAATGCAGGAAACTAGAGGAGGGGTCTCCCATCCAAGTAATAACCAGGCCTGATCCTGCTTAGCTTTCCACGCTCAGACAAGCTGAGCCAGTCTTGTGCTAGTGGTCTCTCTATGAAGCCACCTCTTGTATCTCCTTCGTGTAGCTCTAGCCTCTGCTCTCCCTGCCTGCACTGAGCACTCTCTGCCCTGCATGCTGGCAAGAAAGAAAAGGGGGGGGGGGAGAGAGAAACCCTCTTATGAAATGTTTTCTCTTTCAGAATGAGTGATTAAAAAAAAGTTCTGTTTTCAAATAATATTGCTGCAAAACTCAAGATTCAATGGTAGTAATTTGATGCCAAGTTTGCTGCCCTGAGAACAGACCCCCAAACTGGAGTCTCCGGGCCACAGCTGGAGACCTGGCAACCCTGCTGTCTACCAGTCCCCAAGCATCATTTCTCTAGGAACCACAGGGATGTACAAAACAGAGTCCTACTTCCGGGCCTTTGGAAAAATGGAGGATGGATTCTGCAGAGTCCTGGGTTCAAGTTCATTATGTTTCTGAGGGCCTGGGTTGTGTTTTTAGCTAAGCATGGCAGAATGGCATGCGTCTATATTCTACACAAGTGCCAAATGCTTTTTAGGCACCATTCCCTGCCTGTGGGATCTTGTGCACTCTGCACACCAGAGGCCTAACTGATTGACTCATATATACTGTATTCTGAGGCCTGTAAATTCTGTCAGCGGCATTAGCTCCTGCTATCCTAAAGATCTCAATGGCCGTGGTTATTACGGTGCTTGCTCCACCCGCTTTCTGCCATGTTCTGTTGGCTTTTGGACCAAGGACCGCTGGGAGTTGAGAAAACACATTTGGATAGGGAGGCATACTTCTCTCTCAAACTGCAAGTCTCAGAGGTGGCTTTTCTCTCTCTGTTTTAGAGGAAGGCCTGGACCAGCAAGCAGCTTGTTCAGAATTTTGCTTGTTCTGTCCTAACACTGTTTCTGATTGGCTCCAGCTGCAATACTTGGACATTTCACAGAGATATGGGAAGTAAGGTTAAATTAACATCCTCAAGCATGAGCTATAATTTAACCTTAGTTTATTTCCTCATGGTAAAGGGCTTGCAGCCAGTGCCTTAGTAAAATATTCCCTTCCCTCCCATCTACCCCTTGCTTGGGCCCTGCCAGCAACTGGCTGTGTCTACTCCTAGAAGGTCTCTGTCTCGTCTGGTGCCCTCCAGATGTTTTGGACTACAACTCCCAGTGTCCCTGACCATTGGCCATGCTGGCTGGAACTGATGAGAGCTGAAGTCCAAAACACCTGGAGGGCACCTTCAACAACAGAAGTATGTTTACACTACACAATTATGCCAGTGTGAAACTAACTTCACTGCTCTAGATTCCTCTAGGGCAGTGTTCTCCAACCTTGGGTCCCCAGATGTTTTTGGCCTACAACTCCCAGCATGCCTCAGCCAGCTGGCTGGGGCATGCTGGGAGCTGTAGGCCAAAAATATCTGGGGACCCAAGGTTGGAGAACACTGCTCTGGGGGATCATAATTTTGTGAGGTTGTTGAGAATTCTTGAATTAGGACTAGTTCACATATACATATTCATCACTTGCTCTTATTTCAGCATCAGGTGGTGACCTGCATATGTAAATGGGCCATTATACTTCAAACACCACTGTCAAAACCTTCCTATCACCTCCAGCTGGGGCTTGGGAAAGCGGTATCACCTCCAATGCACTGCTTTTCCATAGAGTCAGGTCCCATACTCAACTACAGGTCTACAAGTGTTGCATAATCAGGTGATCCGAAATCAGCCCTTAAAAGATCCCTATCCTCATCATAGAACTATAATTCCCAGGGTTCCTTGTATGAACCCATTATGGATAAATGGGCTTGAAACTCCTTTAAATCAACAGTAGTGTAGATATTCCACAGTCTGTCCCAGATCCCTGTTTGGGTGGTGCACAAGAGGTGGCACAGGAAGTGTCCTGGGGAAAGGTGGATACCGGCAATTGGACTGCTAGCGCCGGATAGCTATGTGGACCAGCTGAAGATCCGTGTGGGATAAAGCACTCTGCAGGGAATGAAAGTGCCAATAGCACATCTGATCCCCTAAATTAGAGCTGTCATCTGGATGTGCCCTGACAAACCTCCCTTCTGTGTCCTAGGTGCCATTTGTCTTCTTCCCTGTTTCACTGTAACAAGGCGGTATTTTATTGCTCAGCCTGTCCTGGGGGACGTGGGCAGAGATGGTTTCCTGGTGTTAATGTTCACTTGTGGGCGTTTTTTATTTATTGAGGTAGTTTGTGGCTGAGTGGAGTCTAATTGGGGGGAAAAACATAACATACAATTTATCCCCATCACACTGAACTCTCATTGAGCTGACGGGAAAGAGATGAATTTCAAACAGTCCCAGCTGCTCCTCACATTGCTGTCAAACTTGGCCCAATAAATCTCTCCCTTCATATGTATGGAATAAGATTTAGTTCAAGTGTCACCTGTGAAATCCCTCACAGGATGGTACTTAAAAACACAAACCCCAGCAAAGGCGGAAATGAAAACAGTAAAAAAAGAGATTAAAATGCAGAAGTTGGTGGGAGAGGTGGAGAGGATTGCAGTAAAGGGGGTGGGGAGATTTAAAAAACAACAACAACCCACACCCAAGACCTTGCCTGCCTCTGATTTAGCAGCTGTTCTCAGCCAGTAGTTTACCTAATTCACATTCATCCACATTTGTCATGCTACTTTAAAAGGGCCAGACTATGGGTGCAGGACAGAGAGATAAGAGCATCCTAATCCAAATCCGTAGCCCACATTTCCTCTGGCCGTGAAGAGGCCAATCCACCCTCCCCTCACACACAAATACAGCATGGCATGGGAGAGATGCATATGGCATTTGTTTTCCTGCAGGCCTACCCAGTACAGCAAGGGTGTTGAACCTAGGCCCGTGGGCCAAATCCGACTCTCTGGGGTTCTCCAGATGGCCATGCCCCTTCCCCTGGTTCCAGCCCCACTCCCCTGTCCACTGATCATTTGGTGGTTTCCCAGTTTTTGCACAGTTTTTCCCCCATTCTAAATGGTTGAATCATAGAATCATGGAATAGTAGAGTTGAAAGGGGCCTATAAGGCCATCGAGTCCAACCTCCTGCTCAGTGTAGGAATCCAAGTTAAAGCATCCCTGACAGATGGCTGTCCAGCTGCATCTCGAATGCCTCCAGTGTTGGAGAGCCCACTACCTCCCTAGGTAATTGGTTCCATTGTCTTATTGGTCTAACAGTCAGGAAGTTTTTCCTGATGTTCAGCCGGAATCTGGCTTCCTGTAACTTGAGCCCATTATTCCGTGTCCTGCACTCTGGGATGATCAAGAAGAGATCCTGGCCCTCCTCTGTGTGACAACCCTTCAAGTACTTGAAGAGTGCTATCATATCTCCCCTCAGTCTTCTCTTCTGAAGGCTAAACATGCCCAGTTCTTTCAGTCTCTCCTCATAGGGCTTTGTTTCCAGTCCCCTAATCATCTTTGTTGCTCTCCTCTGAACCCTTTCCAATTTGTCTGCATCCTTCTTAAAGTGTGGTGCCCAGAACTGGATGCAGTACTCAAGATGAGGCCTAACCAGTGCTGAGTAGAGCGGAACTAGTACTTCACACAATATGGAAGCAATACTTCTATTAATGCAGCCCAAAATAGCATTTGCCTTTTTTGCACCACATCACATTGCTGGCTCATATTCAGCTTGTGATCCACAACAATTCCAAGATCCTTCTCCCTTGTAGTACTGTTGAGCCAAGAATCCCCAGGGCCGGTGCTACCATTAGGCCAACTAGGCAGCTGCCTAGGGCGCAGGGCTAAAGGGCGCGCCAGAAATAGGGAGGGAGGGCTCAAGTGGAAAGGGGGGCGCGCTAAATATCTGATCTTGCCTAGGGCACCAAACTGCACCAAACTGCCTTGCACCGGCCCTGAGTATCCCCCATCATGTAACTGTGCATTTGGTTTCTTTTTCCTAGGTGCAGAATTGGCATTTATCCCTATTAAATTTCATTCTGTTGTTTTCAGCCCAGCGCTCCAGCCTATCGAGATCACTTTGTATTTTCTTTCTGTCTTCCAGGGTATTAGCTATTCCACCCAATTTAGTGTCATCTGCAAACTTGATAAGCATTCCCTGCACCTCCTCATCCAAGTCATTAATAAAAATGTTGAAGAGCACTGGGCTCAGGACTGAGCCCTGCGGTACCCCGCTTGTTACCTCTCCCCAGTTTGAGAAGGTACCATTGATAAGCACTCTTTGAGTCTGATTCTGTAGCCAACTGTGGATCCACTGGATAGTTGTTTCATCTCTAGTCCACTTTTAGCTAGTTTGCTAATCATGAGGCACTTTGTCAAAAGCTTTGCTGACATCAAGATATATTATGTCCACAGCATGCCCACAGTCCACAAAGGAGGTTACCTGATCAAAAAATGAGATGAGATTCGTCTAGCAGGATTTGTTCTTGACAAATCCATGCTGGCTTCTAGTAATCACTGCATTGTTTTCAAGGTGCTTGCAGACTGACTGCTTTATAATCTGCTCCAGAATTTCCCCAGGGATTGATGTCAGACTGACTGGTCTGTAGTTCCCAGGATCCTCCTTTTTTTCCTTTTTTGAAGATAGGAACAACATTTGCCCTCCTCCAGTCATCTGGCATTTCACCGGTCCTCCATGATTTCTCAAAGATAATAGATAGTGGTTCTGAGAGTTCTTCTGCCAGTTCCTTTATTACTCTAGGATGCAGTTCGTTGGGCCCTGGAGATTTGAACTTGTTCAAAGAAATTAGGTGTTCCTTGACTATTTGCCTGTCAATCACAAGCTGCAATCCTGCCCCTGCAGCTTGTACTTCAGGATCTGCCAGAGGCGCCATAGACCCTCTTTCGGGAGAAGACTGAGCCAAAGTAGGAATTGAACACTTCTGCCTTTTCTTTGTCTTCTGTTATCATTTTGACATCCTCATTGCGTAGTTGAACCACCATTTCTTTCCTCTGTCTTTTACTATGCATGTATCTGAAGAAAGCTTTTTTGTTGCTTTTAGCGTCCCTTGCTACCTTCAGCTCATTCTCAGCTTTAGCCTTCCTGACACCATCCCTGCAATTCTGTGCTACCTGCCTGTACTCTTCCTTTGTAGCCTGGCCTTCCTTCCACTTCTTATATGTGTCCCTTTTTGTTTTCAGGTCATCTCTAAGCTTTTTGTGAAGCCACATTGGCTTCTTCTATTGTCCTCTACCTTTTTTCCTTGTTGGAATTGTTTGTAATTGTGCATTTATAATTTCCTTTAAAAAAAACTCCAACCCATCTTCAACTTTTTTTTCTTATTAGAGTCGCTTGCCATGGGATCTTACTTATCATTGTTCTAAGTTTATTAAAATTGGCTTTCCTAAAATCCAGAGTACACATTTGGCTACACTCAGCTTTTGCTTCCATTAGAATCAAGAACTTAAGTATAACATGGTCACTTTCCCCCAGAGTTCCTGTAACTGCCACTTTATCCACTAAGGCGTCTCTGTTGGTTACAATCAAGCAGGGATGTTGAAGAGTCCTTGGTCCCGAGTCCCGAGTCGAGTCCCGAGTCTTTGGACCCGAGTCTAGAGTCGAGTCTAGAGTCCGAGGTCCAAAATGGTGACTCGAGTCGAGTCCCGAGTCCCGAGTCCCTCCCAAAGCGGCGGCCCATGGAGGGAGCAGGAGGGTCTCCGCGAGAGGAAGAAGAGCTGCCCTTCCTCCCGCGGAGACCCTCCTGCTCCCTTCATGGGCCGCTGCCGCTGCCGCCCTCACCTCCACCTCCGCCGCCTTCACCTCACCGCTGCCACCGCCCTCACCTCGCCACCGCCGCCGCCCTCACCTTGCCTCTGCCACCGCCGCCGCTGCCGCCGCCGCCCTCACCTCCACCTCCGCCGCCCTCACCTCACCGCCGCCGCCGCCGCTGCCCTCGCCGCCACCCTCGCCTCTGCCGCCTCTGCCGCCGCTGCCGCCCTCACCTCCTCCTCCTCCTCCTCCGCCGACCTCGTCGCCATCGCCGTAGCACACAGCACGCCGCGTCACGCCGCCAGCGCCATCGCTCTGTTTTTGGCGGGGTTGCTGTGGTTCAAAAACAGAGCGACGGCGCTGGTGGCGTGACGCGGCGTGCTGTGTGCTACGGCGATGGCGACGAGGTCGACGGCGGCGGCGGCGGAGGAGGAGGAGGAGGAGGAGGTGAGGGCGGCGGTGGTGGCAGAGGCGAGAGCGGTGGCGGAGGTGGAGGAGGAGGAGTCCTTGGGCTCGAGTCCCGAGTCGAGTCTCGAGTCCCACATAAATTATTGGGACTCGAGTGGGACTCGAGTCAGAGGGGGGACTCAGTCGGACTCATGAGTCGAGTCCCTGAGTCCGAGTCCCCATCCCTGCAATCAAGTCAAGGATAGCTGATCCTCTAGTTCTTTCCTCCACTTTCTGTAGGAGGAAGTTATCAGCAACACAAGTCAGGAATTTCTTGGAGGGGCCATGTTTGGCAGAATTTGTCTCCCAACAGATATCGGGGAAATTAAAGTCCCCCGTTACTACTGCATCATGCCTCCATGAAACGTTGGCAATATGCTTTTCAAAAGTTTCATCCTCATCTTCTACTTGATTGGGTGGTCGGTAGTAGACTCTGACCACCATGTTCCTTTCATTCTTTGCCCCATTTGAAACACCTATCTGACAGAAAGAACTTTAAGCTAAAATATGCTGGGGTGTTTTTTGTATTTTTGCTACGTACTTTGGCCCTGCCCCCTTTTGCTTTCAGCCTTGCCCACCACTGGAATGTGCCCCCCCCAGAGCTTCTCTGAAATTGAATTTAGCCCTCAGGGCAAAAGAGGTTCAGCACCCCTGTAATACAGGGGCTACCCTTGGGTGGGTGGTGAAACGACCTGTGGTCCTCAGGGAAAGGGAATAAGGAACACACAGCTAAGGCAATGCACTGCCTAACTGTTGTGATATGTATCACATTGACCAGCTGTAGCACAGTGTTTACACATGGAAAGGAACAGAATGGCTGTAAACAAGTGTGTTATGTCTTTCTACTTTCCCGTGTTCTTTCTCATGAGAAAGCTAGGCCCTGGGAACATTATGAGCTAGTCACATGGTTTGTATGTTCTGATGACGTGCTAACTTGTTTTTTCTGTCTGAAGCCATTTTAGATAAGAGCAGGACTGCTTTCTCTATTCCTTCTCTCTTCTGGCTATTGCTTGCTGGACTTTGCAACAATGTAACATCTTTGCTAAAGTGGAGTGAAGCTCAACCTACTCCACTGGAAATAATGCTTGCTATGCATTGTACTCTGCACATGGACTGTAACTAGGAAATGTATACTCTGTAGAATATTACTTGCTAAGTAAATAAACAGGTAGAAATAGACCTGTGGTGTTACAGAGTGTTTCCTTGCCACTTGGATTAGTCTGCACACCGGGGAAGCTAGAAGCTGGAGTCGGATTACAGGCAAGCTGGCTGGCAGCTTCAAACCGACACGCTGCACGCTGCGCAGAGGGGGGTGAGATCTGGAAGATCTGTGTGTGGAATAATGGGCCTCTATGCACAGACAGGATTATAAATCTCCCATCCAGCATACGCGGGGCTCTGCTGTCACTCATGCGCCATCATAACTGCCAGCAGCTGGGGAGTGAAACAGGATGAAAATGGATGGAAACGGCCAAAATGACCTAATGAGAATTGAGTTTTGAGCAGTACTTGAATTACGGAAGGGAAGGGGGCAGAAGAGGCCCTGCCCGCTTACCATTTGTGATTGCCTGTTAACTTCTCTTTTTGAATTGGGTGCAGAGGAGAGGGAGATATGAATGCTTTAGTAAAATTGGGAGGATTCAGGGGCTGGGGTGTGGGAGCATGAGCTTACCTGTCCAGCTTGGAGGCCACCTCTTGGCTCGGCTCTCTGGGCAACATCAAAGAGACTGGTAATTTCAACAAGGACAAATACTTGGAAAACACCCCAAGATAAATGTGGGATGTGACCATGACATTTGAACATAAGAGCCCTGCTGAATCAGACCAAAGGCCTATGTACCAGTTCAGCATGCTGTTCACAAAGTGGCCAGCCAGATGCCTTAATGGGAAGCCCATCATCAGGACATGAGTGCAATTTGCTCCTCGTGTGATTGGTGATTAATGATTATCAGAATGGCTTCCATGTGATGAGTATCCTCTAGAGTGGTTGACACCTGAAGACAGACAGATTGCTGAGATTATCTTGCAGGTGTGGAGAGGACAATATACAAGCATGTGAGCAGGTACTCCACTTTAAACAGAAGAGACATCCCTATAAGTCTACACCCCAAGTGAGGCTACTAATTACAGTACACTGTGGTTAGTTTACTACAGAACAGTATGCCTCAAACAAAAGCACACAAACAAATTCCATACCAGGGAGTAGTTCTTGTTATAAAAAACAGCCCCCGGCATTTTGCATGTGCTACTTCCTGCCCTTTCTTTGATTCTAGCTACAGAAAGCAGCATGCTGCTGATATATTCTGATTTGTAGCAATATCTTGATTCACCTGGGCAAATTACTAAAACAGCACATGACTCATTCTCCAGCAGTTTCCTGTTGGAGTAGAATCAGACATTCAGTGAATTCTTGAGAAAATGGTTTCAAAGAGAATGCTGGAACAGTCTAATGCTCCTCCATAAGACAAGAGTAGATTGATGTTCTATAATCTATAGCAAGAGTGAGGAAACTTTGTTTTTGGTTGAGAGCTGTTTTCCCATTAGGGTTATCTGTTGGGGAGGCTGGATGCCAGTGATGGGCAGGGCTGATGCCAGCCGTGCAGGGGAATGCAACCAAAAGTGGCTGGAGGCTGGATGATACCCACCCAGCCCACTGCTGGACAAATTACATGAGGGGGCGTGGCCATGCCTCCTGACATCAGACATGTGGCCTTGTCCCTGATGGTATAGGGGGCATGGTCACACTCCCCTGATGACATTCAGTTCCTGGTGGGTGCATTGGGAGGGTGATCCTCCAGTCCCAACATGTCTGCCAGGAACCAGTCTGTGTGTAGTGAAGCCGCTTCACCTGCCCTGTGCCTTCTCCCATTGGGGAGAGGATGCTGGACAGGCAAAGCCGCCGGATTGCATCAGCGACTGGAGGAGCGGCTTCCCTAAACTATTGGGGAATAGTGTCTACAGGGCATTCAAAAACAAAAACAAAGGCAGGTAGCTGTATTGGCCATAAGAAAAATCCCAAAATCCATGTAGTGTAATACTTTTATTAGGCCAACTGAACGATCACCAAAAAAAGTGGAAGCTTTCCAAATCTCCAGATCTTTTCCTTGGGCATTCATCAGGGCCTTTGTCAGTGCACTTATGTATAATTAATACTACAATGTCTGGCTGTAAATATAAATCAGGTAGCCAGAAATGTAAGGAGCTTAAAGGAAGAGAAGTAAAAGAAGGTAAAGGACACTCATTGATTTTCCAATTTTTCAAAATAGACAAGGGATCGTGGCAGGGACTGGTGGAGACCCATTTTGCAAGTGTTTACCTGGCCCAGAGAAATGATGAATGGGTACTACTCCACAATGTAAGGGCAAATGTGAGAATAACATGACCACATAGGCAGAGGTGATCAGCACTCAAGGATTGTGTTACTACTATGTGTGTGAAGGATGCGTTACACCACTTAAGATTTGTGGTGTAACAATCTTCCCTTGTACAACGCATTGCAGTAATCTAGATGGGACGTTAGCAGGGAATGGAAACACTGCAGCCAGGTTATCTCCATCCAGGATTCGTGTGTCTCCAGGACCTCACTGATGGATTCTTCTTTGTTATCTTGTGGCAGAAGGCTCAAATGGACAGGGACTGTCTTATTATTAATCTTTGTAAACCACTCTGGGAGTCTTTTCTGGCTGAAGAGTGGGGTATAAATGCAATCAATCAATCAATCAATCAATCTTACGGTACATTCTTCTTGACTTCTTCAAAGGTCTTGCATTAAAGAAAGGAACAGGAGATGCATAGTGTAGGTTGGTGTCTTGTCTGGGAAGAAGAAATTCCCAATAAAAGGTTATACACTAGTTGGGGTGTGTGTGTGTGCTGGGAGGAAACACTCTTTGAGAAAGTCAAAAACAGGGTCTGAAAGTGTCACCTGCATTATCCCAACTTCTTCCCACTAGGATTCTAGGTCAGTGTTCTGTTATTTATGCAGAAGAGGTAAAGGCTTCGGGCTGTTTAGAAAGTTAATGGAGGAGTGATAAATACAGTGAGGAAGTCATTGTGTCTTTCAGAGAAGCTGCTATCATAGGGGTTTGCATTAAGATTCTCTTGTTTTTCTCAGCTGCAGTTTTTCTTCTTTTTATTATATTTGACGTGCAGCAAATAAACAAAAATGAATTATGCTTCCAGCATCTTCCCTTCCTGATTCCTTTTGGCAGGAGTGTCCCATGGAGTATGGGGCAATGGGCATCCTTTTTACACACTAATCCTCCTTTATAGTGCACAGTATATGACAGATGTCTGCTTAGATTAGTGTTTAGGCCTCACTCTGCTCTTCTCTTCCTTGGCCCAGGACCTGGCAGGGAGACCAGGGAAAAGACAAAGGGAGATGGAGTTGAATACATTTTTGCATCTGTTTTCCCGGGAGTGTCTCTGCCAGTTCAGGTGAGGCTCTGAAAGTATAAACATGAATAGATGCCACAGTATTAAATCACCCAGTTTAAAACCATGTTGAATGTAGAGCTGGAAGTGATCTCAGAGGACATCTTGTCCAATGTTCCCTCTCCTTTATGGGAGGAACTTCCAGTTCTGCCCCCTCCCAATTCAACTGGCATAGCTCATTAAATAGAAAGTGTTACATTTATTTTATGTATTTATTTAGGTGTTTGGCCCATCCAGTCTCGGAGATTTTGAGTGAATAAGAATGGGCATAATACAGCCAAAGTCATTTATTTATTTATTTATTTATTTGTTTGTTTTGTGATAAAGTGCCATTGAAAACGATGGGATAAGACATAACAGTCCCTTCTTTACCAAATTTACTCAAAGACTGGGTTCACATAACATGGCAACACATTGGTTGCTGTGTTCTTCAAACCCAGACTGCTTCCTGCAGGGTGGTTTGTTTTGGGGCAACAAGCCACCCTGACAACCCATGGTTTGTTCTAGGGGTTGTTGGACCCACAATGCGTTGCCGTGTCATCCAAACCCAGCAGACCAATCCCATTGTGGGTTGTGGGAAGCAGCGAGTGAGCCGCTCAGCAAGAGCAGCAGAAACCCCTTGCGGCTCTAGGCAATCTCACCTGTGCCACTGCCACTGCCACTGCCAGCCAGCAACAGCCCCTCCACTGATGCCCAAGCAGCACTTTGGAGCGATTGTCACTGGCTCGCCACCCTTTTTTTTTCAGCGCCAGAAATGTGAGCAAATGTCTTCATAATTTTTTTAAATTTTAATCGGCCTTTTGGAGTTGCGCAAGTGCACTCTTTCACTTTTCTGTTATATGCAGTCTTGCTTGGTCTATTACCTTGTCAGTTACAGCTGTCAAACGGTAACAGAATAACAAGGCAAGACTGCATATAGGCTAAATTATGAATAGTTGACAGCTGTCAAGGGCCTAGCTGTCAATTGGAACGCACCGGCAAACGGGGGAGAAACTGCAAAGCTAAGTGCATCAAATGGGGGTGGGCTGCAGATCTCCCCCTTAGTAAGGTAATCCTCTGGGTTTTAAGTGTTGAACTGACACGTCTCAGTGCCCTCCACCTTTGGGACACTTCCTGAGTCTCCAGCTAGTCCAGAAAGGGGAGATCTTAAGGCCACACCCTTTTTGTGGCTCCATTTTGGGGTACTTACTACAGTACCCTGACAGCTGTCAAAAAACCCTGACAAGGCGGCTAGATGGAACGCAGTGAGTGGGGCCATATCGCAAATTTCCCTTCGATTTACTTCCCAGCCATGAAATCTGTGTATATTTAGCTGTAAAAAAAAAGCGCAAATTTCCCAGACACTTAAAAAAAAAGTGGTTGCAGATAAGGACGGAGTGAATGGGGTGCCCCCCCCCAATGTGGACTAGCTAGAGACTCAGGAAGTGTCCCAAAGGTGTAGGGCACTGAGAAGTGTCAGTTTAACACAAAACCCAGAGGATTACCTTGCTAAGGGGGAGATCTACAGCCCACCCCCTTCTGGTGCACTTACCTTTGCAGTCCCCCCCCCCCCCATTTGCCAGGGTGTTCTGGTTGACAGCTAGGCACGTGACAGCTAGGCACGTGATAGCTATATACAACAGTGCACATGTGGGAGCATACTGGAATATTAGTACTGCACTGACTCACGTGGTAAAGCCTAATACAAATTTTACACCCTGCTGTGCAAATTACTGCCATGATAAAACATTTAGTTCCCCTAAAGCTTAGTCTTGGGCAAGCATCCAACTCCCCATCTTTCTTATCTAGCTCTTAACCCCCTAATGACACATGGCAGCTTCTAGAGGAGATGGGTAGAGCATAAGAGACCCTTGCCTATAAGCTCTTGAAGATCATCTCTCTCAGGTACTATTACAATATGCAGTCTAGGAGGTTGTATGCTAGAACCTGGTGTCACAGGACAGAATAGCCTAGAATAGAGAGCTAAGGAAATTCAAAATAATATGAACGTTTTATTTATTTATTTATTTATTTAATACATTTTTATACCACCCAATAGCCGAAGCTCTCTGGGCAGTTTACAACAGTTAAAACCATAAAATACAATATAATATAAATATAACATATGAACATGAAACCCAGGTTGTCTGAGCAGATGATTATACAAATTTGATACACATGAATGTCTTTATATGATGTACATATTTTATTTGGGTTGCACAGCTCATCAACTGTTTGGGGGAGGATTTGTTTCCATTACAGACTGGATAAAGAGTATTTGTTTGTTTGTTTATTACATTTCTGTACCACCCAATAGCCGAAGCTATATGTTACAGCTTGTTTTGCGATTTTTCCCACTAGGTTTATGGAGCTCAAGTTAGTGGGATTTTGTGGAGTGGGGTGGAGTTGGCAACAATGAGGCAATGCCTATCTATCTATGTTCATTATCCATGTTGGCGTGGCCCGCTCTATGAGGGAGGATCTTCCATGTGTGAGATGTGGGGCATTGCCCTTCATTTCGCCCACCCCCACCCAGGGTATGATCAGGACTGATGGAGGGGGGTCTATCGGCCTTGAGTAACAGTTGGTGGAAAGGCGGGATACTGTGCAATGATCAGGGCTTTTTTTCTGGTGGAACTCACCGGAACTGAGTTCCAGCACCTTTTCTTCTATTAATTGCATTACAATTTAATCGCCATCTACTCCCGAGGAAATGTAATCCAAGAGTTCCGGTACCCTTTTCTCCAGAAAAAAAGCACTGGCAATGATCATATAAACAACCCCTCCAATTACTATGTGGTGCTTTTTCATGGACTTAGTGCTTAGCTAAGGTTCTGTGTCTTGTCTTGTTTGTCTAGTATTGTTTTTGTTTTGTCTTGGGGAAGTTCCCGGAAACAGCAGATCTGTGCCGGAGGCCTGTGCTGCTGGTTTGAATTGCAGATCTCTAATAACACCTGTGGCCTTTCAGCAAGACAGTATTACAATACAAAATTAAAACAACGAAGAATCTTGTGGGACTTTAAAGGCTAACAAATTTATTCTGGCATAAGTTTACATGGACACTGTCCACTTCTATCAGATGCATGAAATGTTTGAGGTTAACACTTCAAGCATCTGATGAAGTGGACAGTGTCTACGAAAGCTTAATGCCAGAATAAATTTGTTAGCCTTTAAGGTGCCACAAGACTCTTCGTTGTTTTTGCTGTAACAAAGTAACATGACTAGCCCTCTGGAAATTAGTACAATATTAACAACTACAAGACATAGTAAATTTATTTATTTATTTATTTATTGCATTTATACCCCGCTCTTCAGCCAGAAAAAGCTCTCAGAGTGGCTTACAAAGATTAATAATAAGACAGTCCCTGCCCTCAGGCTCACAATCTAAAAGACATGACACAAAAGGAAAAGGAATTGGGAGGGAGGAGGAAGAATGCAAAACTCAGGCACCAGTTCTTAGTTAAAAAGGTTCTTATAGGTTTTTCTTCCTTTTTTCTTTTTTCTTTTGGCAGGGAAGGGCAAAACAAGCTCCCTGCAGCTGCTCCCTCTTCTGCTGATGTATGGGGCCAGGTTGGTCTCCCCCTTGCTGTGATGTTACTCCTGGGAGGCATGGGGTGCAGCCTCCCAGTGGCCTTTGGTTCTCTGGCCGATGGATTAGTATTGCTTGAACAATACTCTCTTCCTCCCAGGTCTAGAGATCTTTTAAGGTCCCCTGTCGAGGTGTCAATAGAATAACCACATGGTTTCCACGTCTACCACACTATTTTTCTGCAGCTATGTGGGTTAAATGCCTTCTTTTGATAAAAGCACCAATGTTTGGGCTGGATGTCTAGCAATACTTTAGGAGTAGGAGTCTGCACTTGGAGTCCCATATAACTGGCAGAGTTTCAGTCTGTCTGCCCAGTGCTTCTGGCTGGCTGCTGTGCACAGCGCGCTCCTGGAAGTCTTTATACAGGAAGATCATGGCCTGGGTCTTTTGGGAAAGGGGCGACTGACTCTCCTGGTTTTAGCAGGGCTGAGGCTTGAATGACGGCTGGTAATTGGCTTCTCTGCGTGTAAATCCTCCAACTCGGGTCTCCAGAGGGACATGACAGTGCCATAGGCTGAGCCTCCTCCGCTGCTCCTCCTGGCTGCAGGCCATGGGGGAGAGGAAGGGATGGGAGGAAGGAAGGAAGAAAGAAGGAAAGAAAGAAGGAAAGAAAGAAAGAAAGAAAGAAAGAAAGAGGGCAGGTGGCTGTGTTTTTGAAAGGCTCTGTTTTGTTACAGCAATGGAAAATTCATCTATGATAATGAGACACTTCCACTCTGGATGCCTGCGAAAGGAAAATATTGATTGTGCAGTCAAAGGAGGAGAAAGCATCCCCCCACGTGTCTTTCTCCGTATTTTGACTCTCACACAGGTTCTGAAATTAAGACAGAATGTTGTTTGAGGTTCTGTTGTGATGGAAGGAATCAAAGAGCACAATGCGAGACCTTTCAGCTTTGTTGTCCGAACTCCATTGCATGCACAGACTGATGGAATAGGAGGCATGTACTTCGATCCTCAAAGCCTTTGCTGGGACAAATCTCATTAATTTAAGCAAGGTTTATACTAGCAGAGTACTTCAAGGCCTGGGTGAATTTTTATTTAGTTTTCTTTTCACTTCCCCACCTCTACACCTATTTAAAAATGCAATGAAGCACTTGGACACAAAAGACAATGGAAGCAATATACAGGCAGTCCCCAGGTTACGTACGAGTTCCGTCCTTAAGAATGCCTTTATGTCAAATTTGTATGTAAGTCGGAACAGCATAGCATTTCTATACGTTAAAATCGGCATTTACGCAAATTGCGTAGTATACTACGCTATGTACTCTACGTAAACGACGTAGCGCCGGGGAACCCAGAAGTCTGTTCTTAAGTATGGGTTGTCTGTAAGTCGGACATTCTTAACTCGGGGACTGCCTGTACTGATTGGTGTCCCACCCCCACCGCCACAGTCCACATCCCTATTTAGTGGAATGAATATAACATTGTAAGTCAAGGATAATTCACCACACAATTTCAGTTAAGAAATTGGTTATTCTCCAGACTGATCATGCAGTGGACCGTGGTGAAATGTGCCAAATTTAACTAAATTGGGCAATGTACTTGTCTGTCTTATCTGCTGGTTGGAGAATGAATGCTGCAAATCTAATTATGATAATTATCTAGTACTGTATGTTGCAGATATTAATTGATTAATCAGCATGATTAGCTAATTAATGGTAATTTTGCAGATTAGAATAAAGCTCCAATGATCAGAGTGGCCTCTGTTTTCACATGTCTTCTATGGGTTAAATTCAACAGCGCAGGACAGGAATTTCTCCTCCTTTCCTCCCCCTGCAGCCCCCATGTCCCCTAAAAATCTGCTCCAGATAGTCTGTCAGCCCTCTGGAGCAGGGGTGTGTGGAGGGCTGTAGGGGGAGGGGGTTATTGCTGATGGAAGCAGTTGCATCAGTGGGATAACTTAATTGGATACCACGTTCTGTGTACATCAGAGCTCCTAAGTATTCACAGAGAGGCTGAATAGGGGGCATATGTATGAAAGGTTGGGTGCCAGTTCTCTGTCGTTACTGTCCCTTAGTCTCATAGGTTAACGAACGGATGTGATTTTGGAGCCATGCTCATCATCCCATCTTTGTATTTATTATTATTTATTTATTATTAATATTTATTTATCGCCCATCTGGCCGGCAACCGGCCACCCTGGGCGATGTACACAGAATAAAATACATAAATGCAATAAAATACATTAAAACAATATAAAAATTTTAAAATCTTAACCCACCCCATATTCCTGCCTGAACAACCAGGTTTTTAATGAGCGACGGAAGCTCATCAGAGAGGGGGCATGGCGGAGGTCACTCGGGAGAGAGTTCCACAGTACGGGGGCCGCCACAGAAAAGGCCCTCTTCCTCGTCCCCACCAGTCTAGCTGCTCTGGCTGAAGGGACAAGGAGAAGGCCATCCGTGGCAGATCTTGTTGAGCGGCCCACTTGGTGTTGCTGGAGATGCTCCTTGAGATAAACTGGACCAGAGCCGTGTAGGGTTTTAAAGGTCAAAACCAACACCTTGAATTCGGCTCGGCAAGCAACTGGTAGCCAGTGCAAATCCTTCAGCACTGGCGTGATGTGATCCCGCCGGCGGCTGCCTTTAACCAGGCGAGCCGCCGCGTTCTGTACCAGCTGCAGCTTCCGAACCGTCTTCAAGGGTAACCCCACGTAGAGTGCATTACAGTAGTCTAGGCGAGAGGAGACCAAGGCATGAACCACTGATGGGAGCAGGTGAGTTTTTCAGATGACCAAAAGCAATATGTTTAGTGCATTGTTAATACCAGCCACAGTTGAATGCCACTGGTATGCTATCCCTTCCCCAGGTAATGTCTGAGAGCAGGAAAGCATGCTACAAGATGGGGAGGGGATAGTATATTCACCATTAAATATTGTAGATCAGTGTTCTCCAACCTTGGGTCCCCAGATGTTTTTGGCCTACAACTCCCAGCATGCCCCAGCCAGCAACGCTGGCTGGGGCATGCTGGGAGTTGTAGGCCAAAAACATCTGGGGACCCAAGGTTGGAGAACACTGTTGTAGATTGAATTGTAGAAGAGGTGCACTCCCATGCTGCAGAGACAGAGTACACAGCTATGAAAGAACTAATTTTAAAAGTGGGGCAGGGTGGGGGAGAAAGAGGGTGGAGCTTAATGAGATGATGAGGCATTGCTGTGGGTAAAGGGGTTACCTTTTCTATGCAAAACACATAGTGATCATTCTCATTTTCAGGGATGTGTCCTTGGGTGGCCTGTTGCTCTGGCCATGACTAGGTTCATGCACACCTTCTCTCTTTTCCAGAATGCATGATCAAGATGAGTTGAGCCATGGCCCCACTCATAGCAGTGTGGGAGAGCCAGTGTGGCATAGTGATGAGAGTGTTGGACTGGGACTTGGGAGATCTGGGTTCTAGTCCCCGCTCGGCCATGAAACTCACTGAGTGACTTTGGGCCAGTCACTGACTCTCAGCTTAACCTACCTCACAGGGTTGTTGTGAGCATAAAATGGAGAGGAGTATGTAAGCCGCCTTGGGTTCCTTGCAGGAAAAAAGGTGGGGTTATAAATATAATAAATAAATAAATAGCACCCCTTGAATGTTGCTGTCCCAAATGGCTATGTTTGCTGCCTATATTGTAGAGCTAGCTCTTAGTAAGATACACATTTATTTTTTAAAAAATGTATTCCCAGAGTAGGAATGGTGTGGGAAAAGGTAGGATAAACCACTTGAAAACTTGTCACTCTTTGGTTGGTACCATATTAGCCTCTAGCAGCCACCAGACATTGCAATGGCCAAAGCAATGGCTGAAGAAAAACAGGTTCAGAGATGGGGCTGAGTTGAAGGGTCTGCCCCTGCCTCTTATTTTAACTGCCTGGGTCATATTTACAAGAATGTGGAGTACCAGAAAGGTCACACAAATGTTCTGGCCAAAGAGAACTTCAGTTTCCAGAGCTGCCATTCACAATAATTCAGTGCAGAAGGCCAGTCACTGACTCTCAGCCTAACCTCCCTCACAGGGTTGTTGTGAGGATAAAAATGGAGAGGAGGAGGAGGATTATGTAAGCCGCCTTGGGTTCCTGGCAGGAAAAAAGGCGGGGTATAAATATAATAAATAAATAAATATTCTGCAGAAGGCAATATGCGGTAGCCCCTTCCGCTTGCCTTTCTGCTGCCTCAACCTAACGTTCTTTGGTGAGTGATACCAAAACCAAAATAGATCAAGAGAAAGATCCGAACAGCTGGCCCCAATGCCCTGACTTCTACAAAGCCTGAGATCTGTAGGCAGCTTCTCTTCCTGTCCATATGAAGTCACCTGGGGCAGCCTGCCAAGGTGAAGAGTAGCATGAAGAAGGGAAGGCAGGAAGCCCTGGGTGTCAGCCTTGGCTCAGCTGTGTCAGTATCTTAGATCTGTGTCAGACAAACCAGCGTGCCTCCCTTTGATAACTCTCTGTTTTCATAGCATCCTAATAGGCAGCAGTGCACAAAGCAAACCCAGCGCAGATAAAAGAGATCTCCATCTGCACATCCCATCTCAGGAGGGAGGCACTCTCTGTGATTAAAACCTGTCATTTAGAGTACAACTTGAAATTACAGAGCAAGATAAAGGAGGTATCTAAGGAGGGAGGCAGACCATTTTTCAATACAAGCAGGAGGAACAAATAAAAACAGACTGAAGTATTCTGTAGAGCTACCAAGAAAAAGACTCGGATTAATGTGTTGTGGGTCACTGGGGCAAGGAACTGGTGGCACTGCAGAATGCCTGGAAGGTTTTCAGGCTGGAGCACCAAAATAAAGCCCTCAAATGGTGTCATAACTGGGAATATTTTTACATTAATACATATTAAGATATATTTGTATTTATTATTTATAAAATGCTTTAACTCTTCTAGGTGCTATATAGAGATTTAAAAATGACAACATGACCTGCCCGCAGGTTTCCAATCGAAAAGACAGGATGCAAAAGGAAAAGGGTATAGGAGGGAAGAGGAAAACAAACCGATTCAGGTACCCAAACTTTCTGTTACATAATGACCAAGTGGAACGGGCACTGAGGAGACAATTCTGCAAGAAGAGGGGACAAATGCCAGTTGTTGTGAGCCCAGCCAACGGAGTGGTCTATGATGACTCACCTCTCTCTCTTTGCTGCAACCATGTGGAATGGCTGCTAGCAGAATATTTAAAATATGCAACAACAGAACATGAACATTAATCTATGCATGAAACATTCCAGTGTTCTATTTATAGCTTAAATATTTGCCATACAGACAATAGAAAAAGGCAAGCACTTCCCTTACATGGTTATTGCAGGTTCAGGATATGTTCATATCCACAGAAGGCAAAAGTCCAACTTGACCTCCTGGCAAGTTGGTAATATCAGTCAAAGTGCTGCAGCATCAAAGATACTACAAGCAAAAACCTACATGGATGTTTAGTCCCTACAGCTTCTGCCAGCTGACAATATCAGACAGTTGCAGGCCTACCTTTACCAAAAACTTTTATCAGCAGCATGTCCTTTTGATCAAATAAATGCAAATGGATAAAATAATGGATTCTCAAACACAGGCTGTTGCTTGGTGGAAGATTGCCTCTGAAATTTAGCATAGCAACAGTCAGGAAGAAAGACATTTAGATACATGTGTAGCAGACTGTGATTAGCATACAGAAAACTAATTGGCTTCTGCTTTGAAGTTCCAATGCCAGAAAACAGCAATTAGGAGCAAGGGGTACACGTGTGACCTCTAGTCACTGGAGTCTCTTCGGTTCATACAGGCACAGCCAAATATTAAGGTATCACTAACCCAGATTAAGTACGACTATGTGTTATTATTCTCATATGACACCCATGTAATCATTTATATGACACAAATTGTGCAAGAATGTCAGTTGATGCTGTCGTTAACCCCCCCCCCCTTTTTGGTAACAGGAATAGGTAAAAATAGAACTATATATATGAAAATATATTCTAACGCAGGTACAATAATTCTTGAAAACACTTCTCAGCAAAAGTGCTGAATTCTAATTGAATCCGCTCAGTGGGACTGATTTCCTGTGAGAGGTAGGTTTGAATTAAAGTCGCAAAGATGGGCAGTTTTAAAACAGCTGGGACTTTTGTGTGTGTGTGCGGCTTGTATTTTTAGCTCAGCTCTGATGCCGTTGGGAATTGTATATTTCATCTCTTCCTTCTCTAATACACATCCAGAAATGTAAGCTCTTTTGCACAATGGCTTGTCCAGATAGAACTGGCCAGCTCCTTTATAATTCAACTTTAGAGTAGTTAGGAAGGTGGGTCCAGCCACTAAGTAATTTTCTGATTTGCTGGGTAAACCACTGACATCAGAAATGGAGGATATCATATGATTGGGCAAAACAAGAGCCAGTCTGCACTCAAGACCAACTTTTACTGAACTCAGAGTCCCATAATAGGTTGCTCACTCCTCCTCCAGCAGGCGGGTGGGTTTCCAATTGGAGGCCAAGATCCTCTCTCTCAGACCATCATCTCTGCAATGAACTCTGCATATGCTCTGGAACCCAAGACTTCTCAAGTATGTAACAAGTAATTAGGTAAGTCAGACTGGTTTTTAATTTTATTTGGAATGTTGTGTGTCAGATTGTTGCCTTCCTTTGTTTTTTTCTCCTCCCCCCAACTCTTTTTTATATATGGAGATTTAGCTGTGTAGCTTTAGAAAGGAATTTCTCACTAAAAACATTCCTAAGTGAAGGGCCACATGGTTGCAAAAGTGCCGTTTGTGTTCTTAGCTTTTTGTTAAGTTCAGTGTGTGTGGGTTTTGGACAAGAAAATCCAAAGGACCTTTTTGTTTTTTCCTAGAGCTAGGCTGAAAGGAGGGGTCCTTGGCAGTAGGGCTCAGAAACTACCCAAGCAGTTGGACAGACTCATTGGGGTGTGTCAACAGGTTTATTGACTGGTTGCAACCTATCAGTAATTCTTTTTTGGAGGAATCCTTGTAAAGAAGGGGTCCACCAGTAGAGAAAGTCATCCCCCCTCCCAGATCCATTACAGCAACTTACTAAATTCTGGAGTTCCATGGAAAATTAAAGTTCTCCAAATCACAGTGAAGCTCAGATCTCACCAGAAATACATCACAAGAAAAATGAAATCTGAACATCTCAGACTTTGGTGCATTCCCATCTTACCAGTTTTGCATGTATTGCTTATTTTCACACATATGCCTATTCAGGCATCCTGGCATGGTGCCAAGTTACCAGATGGTCTAGGGGGCACTGTTGAGCTACATCACAGCCACATTAAAAAGTAATCTGGGAAATACAATATGGAGTGAAACCATGTGGCTGGTAATTGTAGTAGAACAGGCTAACCTTCTGCCCAGCTGGATGATGCCATCAAGAAGCCAGTTTTGTTTGTGAGTTAGTTGTCATAAAGCAGTTGGAAAAGTGGGCCAAGGTTGTTCTTTAGGAACAGCTGACTATATTGTGATTTTCCCATTACTTTTTTAATGTATTTGTGGAGGAAGGGGGGGGCTGGCTGGCCCGCCACACCCCCACCCTTTCCTACTCCAAAGGAACCAAGACCCTCAGAGATCTCAAGGTACCAGATTGCCAGCCTCAGCTGTCTGCAATCCTACTTGAATCTCTGTTGAGGGACTCGCCTTCAATTCTGTAACCTGGATTTAGTTACTGAAGCCACAGAGCAATCCACAACACCCATGTGGGGTAAACCCAGACAAGGTTTATTCTGGTAGCATTTTACAACAAGATTAGGGAAATGAGAGAAGCACACAAAATAAAGAGAGAGACACTTTAGTACACAGAAATAGAGCTAAAACACAATAAAACCTGATTCCTTAATATCTCTCAGGCATACACCTATGTTACCTGAGGGTATTCTCTTCAAGGGTTAAATCCAGCACAGCCTTGCCGCCCGAGGAGAACCACTCCATCTACCCGCAGGTCTGAGATGGGTAAAACTCCCACAAGGCTTGCCTTCACTAGAGCCCTCATCCAGCTCATTTCACCAGGAGCTAACTGGGGTCGGATCCTGATGGCCCCCCCCAAAGGCTTGGGGCCTCTCTCTGCCTTGCCGCCATCCCCAATAGCCAGGGTAGCCGGTAGCCACGCAATCCAGGACAAAGACCAAGACCAAAAACCACGCCTTGGGAAATATACCTTTCCCCCCCTCCCCTCCTCTGCTGCCTCTTAGCCAATCACCATGCACCTCACCTGGCTAGGCAGGGGGAAGGGAACTCATGACTCATGGCTTGAACTATTTACATAATGAAAGCCCTAGGCCAGCTTCTCTAGGCCTCTAGGCGCCGAGGCTTTCGTTTCCTCCCAGCCCCCTCAACTGGCCTCACTTGGCTTACACATGAGGAGGCGTGTGTGTGTATGCATGCAGGAACCCCCAAGGGCCCCTTTCTCCACACTCTAACTATGCACACCCCACCCCAGCTGGTTCACACCTGAGGTGTGTGTGTGTGTGTGTGTACCCCCAAAGGCTCGTTTCTCCACAGTATTGACATACATAAATGTAACTCACAAGAAATGATGCACTTAAAAGTAGTAATGTGAGAAACCTTTCTCAAGGATGTGGATGACTGCCATCCCAGTGAGATTAGTCAGGGAGATCTTTCAAATGTTGAGGCTATTTGAGGGGAAGTTGAGGTTTTTTTAAAAGATTTTTTTTTTTAACCATTGTTCAGGAACAAAGGTCTAACAGCAGCTTACTTCCCTGAAGTTTTGATAGAATCTAAACTGGAAAAGGGAAAGCATGTTATGGGTGATCAAAAAATGGGTGCAAACAGGTGAAAACTTCATTTCAAAGAAAATATGTAAACCGTTGCTTTTCCCTTGAAATGCAGTTTTTACCTGTTTGTGTCCATTTTTTGAGCGCATATTAAATGTATAAATATTATGTATTGTCTTAAAATTATGTGTGTCTTGTGAACTATGCCAAAGGCTACAAATTGTAGGAACAACTTCTGGCTGTCCTTGGGGCCAGATTTCCATTTGAAAAGAGTTTTCAATCTGAACAAACTCCTGCAGCTGTCACTTTACTAGGCTGTTGTTTTTCTCACCTTTTTTCTTCCCTTTCATTTGCTCTGGGGTATGTAGCAGATGTTTCGGGTCTATAATAAGTTATTCCAAGGCAGTCTCCATGCTGATTCTATGGATTTCAATTTCTGCACTTTCCCCTCTAGACGGTTTCTAAATAATATCCTCATTTTTGCAACGTCCCTGATGGGAATGCTCTTGCACAGCTCTACCCTTTTGGGATTAACCGAAATTCATATTATTAGTGGAAAACAATTTCTGAAATTTTGTTGGTGCTTTTCAGAGCAAGTTCTTTCCCTTGTAGCAAAATTAAATAAGGCAAGCTGAAGAAAAATGTAATTTAACACGTTTTTATTAGACACGTATTGAGCTATTTAAGAACGAGTGATGAATTCACAAGCCTCACAAACTGTTGGCGGGGTTGGGTGGGGTTCCTCATTTACCTTTTTTAGCCTACCCTCTCTCACAAGAGTAGGGGATGTGCAGCCAAAACCTCACACGCCATGTATAGGTGCATGGCATAATTGGGACCCCAGAGTTGTGCCTCCTAGAGTAGTCACTTTGTGGACATTACCCAGACGTCCTCTGGGGCAGGATGTGGGTGTAGCCAATGCCTTCTCTTCCTGCCCGGGAACAGAGTCTGATCCATGAATCTGAAACTGCAGCGTGTCTAAAGATGTAGCCGAGAGTAGCATGTCTGAACTTTTCCAAAGTTCAGAACATGTCGACTACCAAATGATTCCTGCACAACTGTAAATACTTTCTTAAGCCTGCCTGTATCCAATCTGCAAGATCTGAGTGAGTAAACTCTGTTTTTAACCTCCAAAAGACTGTTTGTCTTATTGGTACTGGTAAAGATACAGGCCTGTGGCTCACGCTGGCTCAGCTTGTCTGAGTGTGGAAAGCTAAGCAGGGTCAGGCCTGGCTATTACTTGGATGGGAGACCCCTCCTTTAGTTTCCTGCATTGAGAAGGGGGTTGGACTCGATAGCCTTGTAGGCTCCTTCCAACTCTATGATCTATGAAATCCATTCTGCCCCAAAGGGCAGCCTGTACCCACTAATCGCTGATTCTGCTTTAACCAGCAGCTCCGCATGCTCACGTTTTCCCACTGTAGTTGGGGTCTGCGTTGCTGTGCTTGCAAATGCAAGAGGGGAGAGATAATCTCATAATATTCTCTCCCAGCTCTTTTAGCAATCCCCAACAACAAGAACTCAGGAAAGATTATAATACTTAAACTGGAGTGCCAAACCCGTGGCTCATACAGACCTCAGCCTAGTTTCATGTGGATCTCAGCCCACTTTGGAAACCGCACCCACCTTGGCTCTGGCTCTGTCCAGCTTTGGCTCTAGCCATGCCCACTGCTGGAATGTGGACCCTGACAAGATTTTAGCTGAGGCAATGTGGACCTTAAATAATAATTACTGCTATGGGGTTGATGAAGATGCTTTGGCAGACAGCTTCACTATGAAAGAGAAATCTCAGCCCCCCCCTTGCCACCCTGGGTTAGTATGTTGGAAACTAACCACTGAATACAGGCCTGTGGCTTACGCTGGCTCGGCTTGTCTGAGCGTGGAAAGCTAAGCAGGGTCAGGCCTGGTTATTACTTGGATGGGAGACCCCTCCTCTAGTTTCCTGCATTGAGCAGGGGGTTGGACTCGATAGCCTTGTTGGCTCCTTCCAACTCTATGATCTATGAAATCTTTAAATTAGAAGTCTAGTGTGCTATGCCCTTGTCCCATTCTCCCCTTATCCTACCCAGATATTGTTCCCCATCTTTTAAAAAATGGTTTCTTTAGTACTGTCAGCCCTTTGAATGTGAGGAGTTATGTGGGTAGTGATCAGCTGATCAATCGCATCTCAAAGGTCTCTCTGCATTGAGGACAGGCACTGACTGTGGTCCCGGGAATAGAGGCAAGACAAACAAAATTCTCAAGCTTGCTTGTGACTAAGGTCAGCATGCTGATGCTCAAGTGAGAGCAAGCATGAACCACTGGTGCTGGTTTTGGGGATACAGCAGGGTCTACCTGGAAATGGTGTTGTAACAAACCCGTGCTTGTGATGTAGCTCAACAGTGTTTTTTTTTGTTTGAAAATGTTATTGTGGAGGAAGGGGGGGCTGGCTGACCCGCCACAACCCACCCTTTCCTTCATTGCCTCAGCTAAAATCTTGTCAGGGTCCACATTCCAGCAGTGGGCATGGCTAGAGCCAAAACTGGACAGAGCCAGAGCCAAGGTGGGTGCGGTTTCCAAAGTGGGCTGAGATCCACATGAAACTAGGCTGAGGTCTGTATGAGCCACGGGTTTGGCACTCCAGTTTAAGTATTATAATCTTTCCTGAGTTCTTGTTGTTGGGGATTGCTAAAAGAGCTGGGAGAGAATATTATGAGATTATCTCTCCCCTCTTGCATTTGCATTTTCCTACCCCAAAGGACCCAAGACCCCCAGAGATCTCAAGGTACCAGACTGCCAGCCTCTTGCTGTCTGCAATCCTACTTGAATCTCTGTTCAGGGACTTGCCTTTATGACTGTAACCTGGATTTAGTTGCTGGAACCACAGAGCAATCCACAAACACCATGTGGGGTAAAAAACCAAGAAGGTTTATTCAGGTAGCATTTTACAACAAGAATAGGGAAATGAGAGAAGCACAAAATAGAGAGACACTTTTGTACAAAGTAATAGAGCTACAAAAATAACAAAACCTGATTCCTTATATCTCCCAGGCACACACTCTGTTACCTGGGGGTCAGTTCTCTTCCAGGGTTGGATCCAGCACAGCCTTGCTGCCCGGGAAGACTATTTGTAAGAAGACCAAAACACTGGTTTATGAAGCCATTGTATTACCAACTTTATTGTATGCCTGCGAAACATGGACTATCTATAAACGTCACCTCCAACTCCTTGAAAGATTTCATCAACGTTGCCTCCGGAAAATCCTGCGAATTACTTGGGAAGATAGGCGAACAAATGTCAGTGTACTGGAAGAAGCAAAGACTACTAGCATTGAAAAAATGATCCTTCAACGCCAACTTCAGTGGACCGGTCATGTTGTTCGAATGCCTGACTGCCGTCTCCCAAAGCAGTTACTTTATTCCCAACTCAAGGATGCAAAGCGGAATATCGGTGGTCAATATAAGAGGTTTAAAGATGTTTTTAAGGCTAATCTAAAAAAAATGCAATATAAACATCAAAAACTGGGAAGCTCTGGCCCATGAACGATCTAACTGGAGGTTGGCCTTTCACAAAGGTTCTATGGACTTTGAAGAAGCTCGAGTGCAAGGTGAAAGGGAGAAACGTGCTAAGCGAAAAGCACGTCAAATGAATCCTTTACAAGACCATCTTCCATCTGGTAACCTGTGTCCTCACTGTGGGAAGCTGTGTGGATCTAGAATTGGCCTCCACAGTCACTTACCGACCCATCGTTAGAGTCTACACAATTTTCTTTAGAATTTTCCTCCTTTTAAAATCTCCTTTTTGTAAATTTTATTTTTTATCCTGGAAGACAATCTTACTCGGTCACGAGTGATCACCTGACTGACTGGCTGCCTGGGAAGACTACACACCTACCCGAAGGTCCGAGATGGGTAGCCCTCCACAAGGCTTGCCTTACCAAAGTCCTCATTCAGCTAATTTCACCAGGAGCTACCTGGGGTCAGATCCTGAGGCCACCCGAAGGCTTGGGCCTCTGCTTGGCTTGCCGCCATTGCTCCAACAGCCAGCAACCACGCGATGACCAAAGACAAAAAACAAAAACCCACACTTTGGAATATAGCTCTTTCCCCCTCCCCTCCCCCTTCCTGTAGCTTCCTGGCTTCTAGCCAATCAGGATGAACTTCACCTGGCCAGGCAGGGGAGGGGAACTCATGACTCATGACTTTTGCATTTGAAAGCCGGGTCTCCGGCTTTTCAGGACTTCCAGGCGCCACCCAGAGGAACTATGCACACTTCGCCCCCCCCCCCCCAGCCTTTAGCCGGTTCACACATGAGGGTGTGTGTGCGTGTGTGTGTGTGTGTGTGTGTGCAGGCGTGTGAGTGTGTGTGTAGGAATCCTCAGAGGCTCTTTTTCTCCACAGTTATTAAAAAGGGATTTCAGAGTAGTGTACCTCCTAGAGCAGGGGTGTGCAACAGGTCACCCTCCAGGTGTTTTAGCCTACAACTCCCATCAGCCCTAATCATTGGCTATGCTGGCTATGGCTGCTGGGTGATGTAGGCAAAAACACCTGAAGGGCCACAAATTGCCCACCCCTGCCCTTGAGCATCCAGCATAAGCTCTTTCAAACAATCATTTGTCCAGTTAGAACTGGCCACCTCATTCAAGTTAAGAAGGCTGGTCCAGCCACTAAAGGCGCAATCCTATGCAAGTTTAGACAGGGACATGCTGGGAGTTGTAAGCCTTTTTTCCTGTCTAAAATTGCATACGGTTGCACCCTAAGTAATTTTTTGCTTTGCTGGCTAGACCACTGACACCTGAAATGGAGGATATTGGACTACGGGACAAAACAACAGTCAGTGTCTACAAAGAGACTGGCTTTCACTGTTCTCAAATTCCCATAAATATGAGACTGCCCTCAGTCTGGGTCATCCTAACAACATCTAATCAGGAGGTCAAGATGCTCTCATTCTCAGACCATCCTCTCTGGAAAGAACTCTGCATATGCTCTGAAACTCAGGACTCTGTTCAAGTAGATAACCTGTAACTAGATAAGTTAATTGATTTTATTTATTTTATTTGAAATTCTGTATACGTAATTGTGGCCTTCCCTTGTTCCCCCTAAATATTTGAGCATGTGATTGTGTTGTTTTAAATGGACATTTCTCACTAAAACCTTCCCCGTGTGAAAGAAAGATTCCGTAGTTGCAAATCTACCACTTGTATTCTTATGATTATCACAAGGTGGGTTTTTTTGTTAAGTTCTGTGCTTCTGGGCTTTGGGCAAGAAAAAATTGAAGCTTCTTTCTTTCTTTCTTTGCTTCTTAGAGCTGGGCTGAAGGGAGGGGTCCTTGGCATAGATTTCATAGATCATAGAGTTGGAAGGAGCCTACCAGGCTATCGAGTCCAACCCCCTGCTCAATGCAGGAAACTAGGGGAGGGGTCTTCCATCCAAATAATAACCAGGCCTGACGCTGCTTAGCTTTCCACACTCAGACAAGCTGAGCCAAGGTGAGCCACAGGCCTTCTCAGAACTCTGGAGGTGGCTGGACCAACCGGAGTGTGTCAGGAGATTCAACCTGACTGGTGGCAGCCTATTGTAATTCTTTTCCAGAGAATCCTTGTAAAGAAGGGGCCCACCAATAGGAAAAGAAGGGGTCCTCCAGTTCCATAACAAAGGTACTACAGAACTAACTGCTATGCAGTCTGCATGATTAGTTTCCCATTGTAAATTCATGTGAGCCTGCTAGGGAAAATGGCTTGTGAAAATTCCTGGCTTGTGTGCTGTGCTTACAGTTATACAGTAGTGTGCTCAAGTGGGTGTGAGCATCTGCACTCTGGACATGCTTTTATTTATTTTATTTATTTATTATATTTATACCCCACCTTTTTTCCTGCAAGGAACCCAAGGTGGCTTACATAATCCTCCCCTCCTCTCCATTTTATCCTCACAACAACCCTGTGAGGTAGGTTAGGCTGAGGGTCAGTGACTGGTCCAAAGTCACCCAGTGAGTTTCATGGCTGAGTGGGGGACTAGAATCCGGATCTCCCAAGTCCCAGTCCAACACTCTCACCATTACGCCACACTGGCTCTCCCAACTTCTAAAAGAGTCTCAGGAGATTATGATTCTGAAAGGCCCAAATGACAATCGGGCAGGGGTAATTGCTGACATGCTTTCTGACAATTGAGTTTAATCTTTTAATTAACATACATTGTCCAATGGCTAGTACTGTTATACCATAAGATCCATTCAGCTGAGTATTGCCAAAGCATGTTGTACAAAATGTGCATTGGTTCTAGCTTGATGAGTGAGGGAGAATGAGTTATATTGAACTGGCAGAAAAGAAGAATAAACTGATACACAAAGAAGTCAAGGAAAATATGCTGGGGTGCACAACTTTTTTCAGGTTGGGGGCTGCATTGGGTGACCTCTTGGAGGCCGCACAAGAAAAGTGGGCATGTCTAGAGCCCAAAGGGGTGGTGGTATCCAGAACCAAAATGTTAGTGCCTCAATGACTGCCCCCCAAAAAGATAGTGTGCACAAAGATCCCCATTTATAAAAAGCAGAAGTCATTTTTCATTGTGCCTATTAACTAGCCTTGAAGACGGTCCGGAAGCTTCAGCTGGTACAGAACGCGGCGGCTCGCCTGATTAAGGGCAGCCGCCGGCGTGATCACATCACGCCAGTGCTTAATGAGTTGCACTGGCTACCAGTTGCTTGCCGAGCCGAATTCAAGGTGTTGGTTTTGACCTTTAAAACCCTACACGGCTCCGGCCCAGCTTATCTCAAGGAGCGCCTCCAGCAACATCAAGTAGGCCGCTCAACAAGGTCTGCCACGGACGGCCTTCTCCTTATCCCATCAGCCAGAGCAGCCAGGCTGGTGGGGACTAGGAAGAGGGCCTTCTCTGTGGCGGCCCCCACATTATGGAACTCCCTCCCTAGTGACCTTCGCCATGCCCCCTCCGTGATGAGCTTCCGCCGTGCATTAAAAACATGGCTGTTCAGGCGGGAATATGGGGTGGGTTAGGTTTTTAATAAGAATTTTTTATTTTGTTTTAATCATTATATTTTATTGTGTTTTACTGTATTTTAATTGTACATCGCCCAGGGTGGCCGGGTGACCGGCCAGATGGGCGATTAAAAAATATAATAAATAAATAAATAAATAACTACCAATGGACTCTGTCTGGACTTCTTAAACATCATGTCATGATAGTCAAATCCAGGCCTGCAAGCTTAGTAATGAAAAGGGTTGGACTTGAGCTCTGTACGATCTCTCTCTAGTCCTGTTCAGATGGCAAACAGGACACACTGAATGTGTAGAGGGAGTGGGTAAGATCTCAGTGACAAGATCCAGCCCTGTCCTCCATGTGTACAAATTGTAGGCATTTAAACTCTGCCCAGATGTGTGGAGGTCAAGGACAAGCTCTGCTGTGATCCTGCTTCACTCCCCCCCCCCGCCACCCCTGGACCCGGGTTTTGCTAATCCTAGTAGTTTTGTGCCAGCTACCAAATGTATCCCATTCCCACATTCTTGTATACATCAAAGTCCAAACCATTAATAAAGATGTTCTACTTTTCTGCTTTTTATTAACTTTCATTATATAAAACATAATGGGCCCCTTCAGAGGTTTCTTCTGAACAGGTTTCTTTTCTCATGTGCTTCTCTCCATTATGGCTCAAGTACAGTAGAAATCTCAAGACATCAACATGCTACTTTAGAATAAGATGTACATCTGAACTATACAGAACATGCCGAGCCTCTTACAGAATAGCTACAGCGTGCACAGATAGATCCAAGAAAGAGGACAGGGAGCTCCAATGTGTACCTCCAGACACAGATGTGAGAAGTTGGGGAAAGAGAGTGAGAGAACTGAAGTGCTTGAGGACTCAGGTGTGAAGCTTGAGCAGGGGAGGGGGATGAATGGAGAGAGACTCTAGCTTTTCAGGGGAAAGAGTATGACGTTCTTCCTATTAGAAAGTACCTGGAAAATTGTTAATGCTCCTCAACAGTCAATGTTTCACTCTGTGTTTGATCCACAGAGTATTTTAATTCTGAAACTGGTGCATATTACATGGCTCATACTATAGACCGAGGAATGCCAAGGAGTTATCTTCATTTGGCCAAGAGTTTATTTCCACTGCTTCTCACTCTTTTGCCATCTCTGCTGCTTTTCTTCCCTGCCCTTGAACAGCCCCTGTACCCCCATTTCTTCCTTTCCAATCATCCTCTAGGCCCGTTTCCCCTCCTCCTTGTCTTCACAGTTCCCCAGGCCTCCCTTTCTGATGTCCCCCTTTCTGTTTCTCACTCCTGTCCCTGAGCACCTTTTCCCTCCATCCTAACCTGCACAATCCCCAGAGTCCCTTCACCCTGGATGCATCTTCTAATTGTTCTCCTGCTGACACCAGTGCTGAGGTGGGGCAGCCATCCAAGGCTGTACGTCTAGGGCAACGTTTGCACCCTGCTAGCTTAGGACTTCTTCATTCACTTCTGTTCATTCCCTTGCACTGCCTGGGAGAGACACTCAAGGCACAGACCGCTCTTTCTGGTCTTTTAATCACATGGAGGAATGCCAAGGAGTTATCTTCATTTGGCCAAGAGTTGATTTCCACTGCTTCTCACTCTTTTGCCATCTCTGCAAAACAGTGGGTAAACAAACACACAGCAATAGATACCACCTGACTTTAGGGAGGTAGCACTATACAGGCACTGTCAAGCACAGGGCCCTGACGGAAGAGCCTCCTTCCCCTGGTAGGCTTGGGTGTGTGTGCGTGTGTGTGTGTGTGTGCGTGTGCACGCGTGCGTGCATTGTTTGACTGTTTTCTTCCCAGACTTAAAGCCTTTCAATGCCCCTTCTGGACTTTGATAATGAGCAGACAGCATTTTCTCCCTCAGGCTATGAAAAGAGCTGAAATTAAATCCTTGCCTCAGGAAAGGGAGATTTCTTGGTTTCATGTCATGCAAAGGCATGGACATGAAATCAAAACACTTGTGCTTTCTTGGCCATAACTGGAAGTTTGCTTCACACCAATAATGTTTTGCCTGTAACAACAGAGGCTGGGAAATTGCATTGGGGAGGTATACACAGCTTGGCTTATCAACAGTTATTTCACCTGGAAGGACCAAGTCACCTCTCCACAACTCTTGTTTCTCCTCACATTCTTTCTATTGTCTGTTTATAATCCTGTCTCTTACTAACCTCAGCTCTGCTGAAGGATTTGCACTTGTTTATTTATATATGGCATTAATTTTTTTACACCACCTATCCCCAAGAGGCTCGGGGCAGCTTCCAGCCACATTAAAACATTTAATATTTGAAACATTTATAATAAAAGAAAACCCACAGCTACTTAAAACAAACGCCCCTGTACACATCCCTTGCTACCAAATGCCTGCATGAATAGAAAAGGCTGACAATATTTTCAAGAGGCCTGGAGGTTCAGGCATACATGGGCCTTTACTGAGAGCATATCCTCTAACCAGAGAGGACCAACTCAGAATAAGTCGATCAACATATTGTGGCAATGGTACATTCAACCCAATATCCCCACAAGATCATAGAGGCCTCATGGGTTTATATCACAAGTAGGGAACCTGTGGCCTTCCGAAAGTTGCTGGACTCCACCTCCCAGCAGCCCCAGCCAGCAGAGCCATTGGCTAGGGATTATGGGAGTTGTAGTCCAACAACAACTTGAGGGCCACAGGTTGGCCAGCACCGTGAATTGTGTCCAGAAGCACACTGTGCAGATGTTGGAGCACTGCTGCCAGTGGGCAGGCATGTTCTATACCAGGGCTCTCCAACCTTGGGTCCCCAGATGTTGCTGGACTACAGCTCCTAGAATCCCTTGCCATTAGCCATTACACCAACTGAGCTTTTGAACACTTTTCCTGGCATCCCCTAATTCAGTCCACAGCTAAAGTCAAGCACAGATTCAGAATTGAGACTTGAGCTGCGTGTAGAGGAAAATGATATTTAACTACGGTAGGTGTAATCTGCATACGAATGACACTGTATCTCCAAAGATTGAATTATCTCACCTAACAAATACATGCATACTTTGAATCAGATGGTGGACAGAATAGAATCCTGAAGGACTTCACAGTGAAGAGATAATAAACATTTGGCCATAATCACCCTCTTGTGTTCTTCCTTCCAGTTAGTAGCAGAGCCACTGCAAAGCAGCCCCATATATTTGACCTGATTTAGTTCTAACAGCTTCAATATCCATATTAAAAGCCCCCCCCCCCCAAAAAGAATACATTTGGACTTAGTGGAACTAAATTGGCTAAAAAAACAAGTATTACTTATAGCACAATCCTGTGGATGCCTACTCAGAAGTCTCATTGAGTTATATGGGGCTTATTCCAAGGTAAGTATATATAGGACTGCAGCTTTAATTTAATTGTGTAAGGGTGCAATCCTATGCAGGTTTAGACAGAAAAAAGTCCTACAACTCATTCCCCAGCCAGCTGGCTGGGGAAAGCTGGGAATTGTAGGACTTTTTTCTGTCTAAACCCACATAGGATTGCCCCCTAAGTGTCTGTACAGTGGCAGGCACAACAAGGCTCCCAGTTCATGTGGAGATTCTAATGGCTGTAGAACCATTTTTTAACATGGAAAATCTAATCACCATAAAATGTCTTATCTTGGGAACTTTTGAGGTGTCGTCATATGAATTTGCCTCCACATGGTAAAGTCTTCAATATTCAGGAAAGTGCTTTTGAATGTAATAAAAAGCAATCATACCATGTCACCTCTTGGTGACTTTTTAATGTCAGAATGGGCATGTTAATGTACCGTGCATAACACTCCAATGCACATACCAATTTAAAAAAAAGAAGGCCCTTGAGGACTTTTCCAAGCCCGTTCAATGAGTTCAGTTGTAATACCTGTAATAAATAACACACAAACTATTTTTCACTATCTTCTTTAAAGTAGGTATCTATCTCGAGACTGAAGCAATGGCTGAATGTGACTCTCCAAGCCAAGATCTTGTCATTGTGCGATGAGACTGTGGGGGAATGCCTGACACATGAGATGTGGGTTGAGAAGCAGTTTATGTGAACAAAGTCTCTGAATGAGAACCTTGATTAAAGCTGGCTTGATAGCTAGCTACCCAAGGGTGGGTGAATTAGCAGTATTTGATCCTGCAGGTAATGTCATCAGTATAAAATATCCTGACAAATACTGTTTTTGCCATCGCTGCATAGCCCTCAGTTCTACCTCCCAAAGGAAAAGCTTTAAATGAATTGAATATTCCCCAACTTTTCTCTTCACTGTGTGCCCTGAGTAAGACAAGGGCTTGGATTCAACAGGTGACTGAACTTCACAAACAGCAGGTCTAGCACACAAGAACATTGGTTTGAAAACACCCTGCAGACAAAATTTTAAAATCCACCCCATTCTCCCTTTCATTCCTGACAATCTTGCAATCCAGGCCTTTCAGACTGCGCTATCTTTTACACTAAGGGTGTGTTTTCCCCCCGCTTGCCAGTCCATGATATAAAGTAGGTCACAGTCTATTCATCTGAAAAAGGACGAGTCCACACAGACAGTTTGTTTGAGCACAGATCTCTGTGTAGAAAAAGCTCCATAATAATCCTTGTAAGCACGGTGTCCTATGTTTCATGTCACATGAAAGTAATCCAAGAAAATTTTCCATCAGGTGCAGAGAGGTGGGATTTATGCAAAGGTCTTTACTATACATGGCCACCTTTAGATAGGTAAGCAATCAGTGCTACAATCACTCCGACATACACCCCTGTGCCAATGGTAATGGAGAGCGCAGCAAGGAACAGAGCTCGCCGGGAAGCTGAGCTTGCCAGGTGAAAGTCTCCCTTGGAGATGGCCTTACTTGTCTGGAAACAAACAGAACAAAAGAATACTTAGGTAACTCATCGTATCACAGCCCTCCTCTTAGCTAATAATACCAGTTGTTTTTCACTGAAGAGGGCCTGCTATTGTCTACCAAAACAATGTCTATCAACATTGTTGATCAAAACAATGGGTGTGGGTACAAATAAAATAATTGCATTGTATTAGAGGATTAGACTGAGAGCTAATGTGGTGCCGTGGCTAGAGTGTTGGGCCTAGGCTAGGCAGACTTGGATTCAAGTTGCCACTTAGCCACAAAGCACCTTAGATAACTGTCAGTCACTATCTCTCAGCCTAACCTACCTTACAGGGTTATTGTGAAGATACAAGGTGTGGGATCATGTACACCTACCTTCCTGAGCTCCTTAGAGGAGTGGTGTGATAAAAACAGATGATTATAGTTATGAACCCTACTGCAAAAGAACAGGTATTGACCAAATTACTGTAAGTTGCCTTGAACCCACAGGTTAGGGCAAGGTATAAATATAATAAATAAATCAGAATAGGCTCATCAGCTATTGTTAGCTATGATAAATGGAACTTCCAGGTTCAGAGGCAGTATATCTTCAAGTATCAGATGTTAAGACAAACAACAGAAGATCGCTATGATCATGGCGCTCCACTTGTTGGAAAAATAATGCTGAATGTTCCAGAATGTCTGATCCAACATGTTTATGTGGCGGACCGGGACTGGTCCATTGCGCAGGTTTGGCACTTAAAGGGTTAACCGGCACCGAAGAAATGCCCTTTACGCGGCTTCTGAGAACTTTAAACTCAGCCGCTACCAACCATTGACACTGAATCGCATAGAATTGTATTGAGACAGTAAGCGGCTAATTTTCAAAGAGTTTAATGGAGCGGAACTAATAGACTACAGGAATTTCACACCATAAACAAGGAAGTCCATAAATGAAGCGGAAAGCTTCAATATACATACAAGGATAGGCTTTGCTTAATACAGAAGATTAACCTTACATCAGAGACTCTGACTTACTGATCTAGCGTAGCGGTCTGTGTAGCTGCTCTCCGGGTGTCGCACCCGGGGTTGGAAGTTGCTTGGTCCTGACCGGAACCAGGGACCTGATCCATGCAAGCCTGCACCGTGTTCCCAACAACCCTTTGTTCTCGAGGACTTGTCTTTTCTACCCTCCCTCGCCCCCTCCCTGCCTTTGATGACCAGGTGGGCTGGTTCCGCCCTGCGGGGTGGTGGCGCCTCTTGGGTGCTGGCACCTCCTGGATACTTTGGGGTACTCTGCAGCTCTTTGAGACTGCACTCCCCTCCTTTGGAATGTTATGCACTTCCTTGAGGGTAGATGTAAATGCGTCCTATTGAGGGTATGCAGATGTGACCATGTACAACCGGTCTGCCCAGAACTGTGTCTCCTGTCCCCTGGGTGGGGATTATGCAGAAAGATGGGGGAAAGAGGGGTGTCAGCAAAAGGGGAAAACTATGTCGGGGTTCATTCAACTGTGTGTGCTCAGGCTTTCTCCACAGTTTATATTTAACCATCCCTTCAATGACTGTTGTTTTTCCTGGATATTTCCTTGGATATAAGCAGAGCCAAATTCACTAAAATACTCATACTGACAATACAGCAATTTGTTATCTGATTACTTATTATATCTGTGTGCTGTCCCCATTTTCCTTTTCTCCACAACCTAACCTCTCCTAGGCCAGGGGAACGGAACCTCTGGCCTGAGGGCCAAATAGAGCCCTCCTGGGGTTCCCGTCTCATAGATTTCATAGATCATAGAGTTGGAAGGGGCCTACAAGGCTATCGAGTCCAACCCCCTGCTCAATGCAGGAAACTAGAGGAGGGGTCTCCCATCCAAGTAACAACCAGGCCTGACCCTGCTTAGCTTTCCACACTCAGACAAGCTGAGCCAGCGTGAGCCACAGGCCTTTCATTCTGGCCCTCTGGGCTTCCCCAGAGGGCCATGCTCCCTTCGCCTGGACCCACCCACTTTTCCCTGACCACCAGACATTTGATGCTTTCACGGCTTTTGTGCATTTCCCCTCCATTGTAAAAGGTTAAAATGCCTCTCCTATAGGCTTAATTACTGGCAATAGGGGCTTTAAGCTAAAATATGTTGGCATTCCTGGTATTTTGGCCCTACTCCATTTTGCCTCCAGCTCCACATACCATGGGAATGTGGCCCCTGAGAGCTGCTCCGAAATGGAATTTGACGCTTGGGCCAAAAGAGGAAACTACAGAAATTAAACATTTTCACCAAGCACATACTCTCCCTATATGCTCCACAGGCCAGTGTCAACAGGGGGCAGTGTCAAAAGAGGGCTCTCCCATGGCACATCCATTCCTGCTTTTCCAAAAAACTTCCCCTGAACTCCCATGCTCAACCAAGACCAGAAGACGTTTTCTTGCCTCTGGGGCCCACACTCTGCCTCTCCTTCCAAAGGCCTAGAGAGAAGGGAGTTGCCTTCATGATATCCCTCTTCTGCTCTTCCCATGCTCCAGTCTCCTAGGCACCATAAGCGCCATGGAGGAATCCTCTTCAGCCTTGGCTTGCTCGCTTTTAAATAACCACAGGCAAGTCTCACGTCCTCCTCCTTCCCCTTCTGCCTCCTGTGAGACTCGCAGGTTAGTAGGGACCAAGAGATACATCCGCATCGCTACGGTGCCACTGCCGTGTTGCTCCGCTGGTCAGCTTCACCGATCTTGCTCGCTGTTGCTCTGTTTGCTGTGGCGATGGGAGTCAGAGTAGCTCTTTAGCTGTTAGCACAGCACTCTGGGCTCCGGCCACTACAGCAGGTTATATGGTTATATGGAATTATGCTCCTCACTGGCTCCCAAGGGGCCAATTCACAAGCTAATGTGCATTACTATGGACTTGTTTTTTGTAGAATATCCTACCTACTATCTTACTGCTTAGTTTCCTAGTGGTTTTACATCCTTCAAAAGGATTGCATAATTCCTTTGAGCTTAATACCTTTGTGTCATTGGCAAATGTTGATTTATTTCATCCCTCTTCAAATTATTTTTTCCAGCCGTTATAATACTGCTGCTCACTAAGATGTTCTGGGCCGAGAGCGAGCTGTTATTTACTTTTGTTCTTAATTATTAGAATTTCTTAATTCTAGCAGAGTATAGTCAACATTAGAGTTCTATCTCTCAGCTACTGTTACCAGGTTTCCTCAACTGGCCTTTTCAGTGGTTCCACCAAGCTCTGGAACTCCCTCCTTCGACAGGTGAACTTGGTGCCTGTTCTCTTGCGTCTTAAATGTCCTCCTCAGAGAGGCTTGCTTGGCACCTACATCATGGTATTTCCGGTGCGAGGTGAAGACCTTTTTATTCTCCCAGGCATTTAAAGAACTGTTTCTAGTACTTTTACATCTTAGCACTTTTACTCTGCTGCTGTTTTTTGTTTGTTTTTACTGTGTTTTATATGCTGCACTGTTACTGTTTTGTATCCTTTGCTACTGGTTTTATAGTTTTTTTAAAAAAATTATCATTGCCTATTATTTTGTATTTTATATTTTTAATTTGCCTGTACACAGAACTGCCCAGAAAACTCTGGTTATTGGGCAGTCTAGAAGTGTAAGAAATAAATAATAAATAAAATAAATGTCTTTAACACTTGTGACCTTGGGGGCGGGGGCTTTTGCTGTTGCCTAAGCAAAGCAATCCCCTATGCCTCCCCCAAATCTGCTTTGGATAGTTGGGGGATCCTACAGAACAATAGGGGCGGTGGTGCTGGGGACTACAGAGGGAGGGGGAATTGGCGAAGATTGACTCCCCCACCCCCGAGCATTCTGAGTGGAACTCCGCACAGGGAATGTTGGTGCCAGCAGAATGGAAGCTGGATCCAACCTATTGTTTATTATTTTGTGTTTACATTTTGTATTGTAAGCTACCTTGAAGCTATGTGTGATAAGGCGGGGGTAGAAATCTTATAAATAAGTAAAATAAAAGTCTATACTGACAGCCTTTGGAAGTCTAAACAAAAAAAACTCACAGATAATATTTTATTAGCATCGACTGCGTTCGCAAGACATGCTAAACTTCAGTAGGTTAAGTGCTACTGAGGTTTAGTGAGTCATCTGACCCAGGTAGGGTGCTTTAGAAGCCAACCTGCTGTGGCTTCTAAACCACCCTGCTAAGCCATGGCTTGCAGTAGGGTTAAGTTAATTCCAGTAGTTTTAGTGTGTCGTCCAAACCTGGACGACATGCTAACCCACCTACAAGCCAAAAAGGCACAGAGCTCCTTGCCGAGAGCAGCAAAAAGGGCTGCCGCTCTGGGCAAAGGGCTCTGGCTGATGACAGCCAGCCAAGTGCCCAAGCAGCACTTGGCAGGCTGGCTGTCATCGACTTCCCTGTGTGCTCCTGCTGATGTCCTGCATCAGCAGGAGTGTGCAGGGAAGCCGCCAGGGTCCTCCACCTCCATGCACCTCATTGTCCTTGACAAGCCCAACTGGTTGAGGAGGAGCCACTGTGGTGGTCCTTCGCAAGGCCAGGTTTAACCTGGCCTTGCAAGGGACCGCAGCAACAGCTCCCTCTCCTCGGCTTGACTCCCTTCTCCCTTGAGAAAACGGGGAGCAAGCTGGGGAGGGGGCGCCGGCGACACCGTGGCAGTCTCATACAAGGCCAGGTTAAATCCGGCCTTGCAGGGGATCTCCACACTGGTGTTGGCGACTGCGTCGGGGCCTTGACACACGTGCGCCAAGGCCCTGACACAGCCACCGATGCAGCCGCTGACGCCACGGCTGTCCCTCGCAAGGCCGGGTTTAACCGGGCCTTGCGAAAGACCGGCTGCAGCATACCCCTCCCTGTCTCTCCCCTCTTTTCTCACGGGAGAAGGGGGGGTGAGCCAGGGAGGAGGAGCCGCGCCGCCACGGTTAAACCCGGCCTTGCAAGGGACCACTGCCGGGGCTCCTCGCCCAGTGGGGCTCGGCAAGGACAATGAGGTATGCGGAGGCGACGGCGGAAGGTGGCGGTGGGCAATGGCGGCGGTGAGTGGGGCTTGAGGGGGAAGGGCAGGCACACGGCAGTGGTGGCAGTCCTGGGGTGGGGGTGGGGGTTGGTGCCCTTGCTTGGCAGGGACGCAACTCAGCTGGGTAGAGGCCCCACCGAGCATGGGCAATAAGCCTCTTGTCAGCTGCCAAAAAGTGCTGCTTGCGCACTTCTCGCCAGCTGTCACCCCCACTCCTCTCCCCTCAGTGCTCCCGCAGTGTCCCCTGTGATACCGACAGGAGGACTGAGGGAGGAAGAAGCGGGGAGAGGCGGTGCCTCCGGACCCCCACTGTGCCCAACCATTAGTTGGGCACAGCCAGGCCTGGGGCAACTTTAAACCTACAGAGGTTTCAGAACCTCTGTGGGTTTAAAGTGACGTGCGAACCCGACCGTCTTGTTCATTCTTAATTACAACATAGGACCTGATTTCTGCTAGGTCAGTTTAATTACAATGTAACTCAACACAAATCAGTAAAAACCCATCATGTACATGAAATCATGTAATAAACACAGCCTTCACACTGCAAATCTTTTAAACAGCTTTCACTTGCCTCTATAGAAACTATCTATTGTGCTAGGAAAATGCAGTTGATATAATCTATTTGGACTTCAGTCAAACATTCTATAAAGTATCACACAGGAAATTACTACTTAAACTGGAATTAATGGGTAAGGTAATGGTTAAAGGGAAGCAGACAAAGTGTTATGGTAAAAGGCAAATGTTCAAGCTGGATAGATGTAACAAGTGGACTTCCTCAGCAATCAGTCTTGGGGCCTACTTTATTCATTATGGACGCTGGGAAGGGAAGTAGGAGGCTGCTAATGAAATTTGTGAATGACACAAGGTCAGAAGCCCTATAAGAGCAGAGAAGAATTGAGTAATTATGCAGAATGAAACTGAATAATAGAATTGACATTACATTCATGAGTTCATGCATTTGAGGACAGTATTTTTGTTTATCTATTTATTCACTTATTTAAGCAGTTTTATATCCCATCCTTCTATTGTAGTGACAATAGGGCATCTCTGTTGTCAGCTTTGAGACTGGAAAGGAAGGAGGAAGAAAGAACTTGAATATAGGATAATCATGATGAAAATGTGATGTATAAGCCATTCTGTGCTTAGTTCCATGCAATTTGTTGATGTATTTGGAAGGACTTTTCTAGTATGGATATGGAAGTATTGATGCCACTGGTGATGTCCTATTTGAAATAGTGCTGAAAAGTTTTCATTGCTCATGTTCAAGAAGGCTAACTTCAAATGGATCCTTTCCTTCCCCAAAGTGACAAAGACTCCTAGCCGTCTGCAACAGAATGCGGAGGGTAGGATGCAGGAGATTTACTTCTGCCCCTAAATAACTTTTCAGGAGAGGCACTTCAGGCACACAGTAGGTCGATTTGCACGTCACAATAAGCCACCCTGAAAATAAGCCATGGTGGGTTGTTAGTTTGCTTGGTAACTCCTGACAGACGATTAGGCACTCTGCTTGCCATGGCCTAATTCCTGCTTAGTCCTCCTGCCCGTTCCTGGCACATATCCCAACCCCTCTCGTATCCTCATCCCCACTGACGGAAACTTTTCTGTCTTCCTGCCCCACTCTGATCACTATCCCTTTTCTGCTCAATTTCTCCATTCTTTTTCCAGTGCTTTGGAAGTATGCAAATATATATTCTGTTGTTCGCAAGTGCACAATTGTGCACATACACCTGTGCACTATTTACAGTAATACCTTGGATTGAGAGCATAATTCATTCCGGAACCGTGCTTGTAATCCAAAACACTCTTATATCAAAGCGAGTCTCTGGCGGGCGTGAGCGGGGACAATTTCGGCCCGTTCGAGGCGAGTGGTTACATCCCTACGACTACTTGTCTTGCAAGACCTTGCTCGTTTATCAAGTCAATTTTTTTAAAAAAAAATTGCTACACAGTGGTGTAGTGGTTAGAGTGTTGGACTTGGACTCCGGCCCCCGGAGATCTGGGTTCTAGTCCCTGCTCGGCCATGAAACTCACTGGGTGACTTTGGGCCAGTCACTGACTCAGCCTAACCTACCTCACAGGGTTGTTGTGAGGATAAAATGGAGAGGAGGAGGAGGATTATGTAAGCCGCCTTGGGTTCCTTGCAGGAAAAAAGGCAGGGTATAAATAAATAAATAAATAAAATTGCAAAATGCTCTCGGACCAAGTTACTTGCAATCCAAGGTATTACTGTACTTTGTTCAGCAGTACAGATCTATATCCCCTCTGTATGTGTTGAAATATCACTTGTCAATTTCATCCTCTCACTGTATTATGTCTTGAACTGATACTTGACATGAACCCACTTGTGTACTTCCAAAGAACGAGGGGGAAAGGTTGTGAATGAGTTAGGGACATTCCAAAGTGTCATATCTGTATTGGTGGAGGGGTGGGCAGCACTGACAAGGGAGGAAGGAGGCAGAAGTAGCCACACGGTGAGGCGTGGCTTTAGTTTTTGCCGCTCTTGCCAGACCGCACTGATGAGGGAGGCGGCAGTAGCAACATGGCAAGGAGCAGCCATGTTTTTCACCTCTCTTGTCAGGCAGTTTTGTAGCCGCTTGGGACAAGCCATTGTGCCAGGTTTGGACGTCACAACAAGCCACCGTAAAAACAAGCCACCCTCAGCAGCCCAACAACAAGCCATGGCTTCTCAAGGTGGCTTCTGCATGGTCAACAAACCACGCTGAAGCTCTGTGCTGGGTTCAGGCATCATGATAAGCCATGCTGACACAAACAAGGCTCATAACCCACCATGGCTTACCGTGTTGTGCAAACCAGGTCATAATGTAACCAGATGCAAAGTGAGATCGGACTCCTGTTTCTTTAACTGTAGCATAGAAAAGGGATGATTGGCAGCTGCAGTTTGGCATGTCATAATGGTGCAAAGGTGAAAAAGCTGCACTTGCCAAAATTCTCCTTTGCACAGATATTAAATGTACAGGATTGTTGTCCTCCTTTGCATCTGGTCACTCTACTTACGATGTTTCAGAATCTCTTACGGGGTGGTGGTGGTAGGTAGCAGTTATAGTTGACTTTGGAAGCCTTGGGGTTACTTTAAAGCAGACGTTGGCAACCTGTGACCTTTAGCCTAATTTCATAAAACTCAGCCTAATTTCAAAAGCCTTTTGCAAGCCTTCAGTTCAGACTTCTGGCAAGAGTGATCTGTCCCTTCCCTGGCAGCCCACTGGGAGAGGAAGAAGAGGGTGAAAAAGAGGAAATGAGAGAGAAATCAGAAGGTGTCAGATAGCAAGAGGGAGAGAGAGAAGGGGGGCAGAAAGGGGGGACACACCTAGCATGCTGATTGAGAAAGATCTCCTTGGCTTCAATCCACAAGCCATTTAATCTGGAGTGATCCAGCAGATATTTTATAGACCCCAGTAGGACTTCAGTGAGATTGTTTGGAAATCAGAGACTTCTGATTTTCAGCAAGCAATGCACTAGCTGTATGTACTCTTCCGTATGTCTGCTCTGCTAACCTACTGACTTAGCTTATCCTAGATTATAATTATGGGCAGAATCCAACGGGGTGCTTATGTGCCGCTGATTCCCTTCTGGAGGTGGTGGGTCCTGCCAATTCTGTTGTGCAAGTGGGACTGGCTTCAGACTTCCCACCATCAACCTGCAGCCACTGACAGATTATCCTCTTGAGGGAATGCGGCTTTTGACAGAAGAAAGGTTGCTCACCTCTGCTTCAAATGACAACTGATGAACCATAACCTGAGCCTCACATGGCTTTCACACACGAACACAGAGGTATGTATACACTCATGCACTCAAGCCACACCTGAAATTTGCTGCAGTACAGAGAACTCTGCTTCTGAAATTGGACATCCATCCTGGGAACATGGACACTGCTCCTTTGTTGTCTGAGGAGGACACAGCCACTGTGCTGTGAGCTTCATGCACAGCCAGCCCCATCATTATGCAGCATAAGGGAAACCACCCACAGGTGGGGTAGCATTAAAAGGGAACAATTTAAACTGTTATATTTTTTTACCACCATGATGATTTTGTGCCTCAAGCACCAAAGTATCTTGGGGTGCCTTTTGCTAAGTGTGCGTGTGTGTGTGTGTGTGTGTGTTTATATGTGTAGATAGATATATAGATAGTGTGACTATGTGCAGGAAACACTCCACATCCCAGGAAGCTCCCAAATAATTTCATGTTAGCAGGGGTCCCAGTTCGGTGGGACTGTAACAAATTTAGTATGATTAATCCAGCCCCACCAGGCCACTTCTATAGAGCAATTTAGTAAGCTAAGAAGAATGCTGAACATCGAAGGAGACATCAGTAGATGCAAATTCTTACCCCTTGAGAAAAGTAGAAGGCAGCAATTCCCAGAGGCCAGAAACAGCAAAGCATTGAGAAAATAGCTAATCCTAGGTGGTCTCGTGGAGGAAGCATCAGAAAATTATCTTCACTCTCACTGTCACTTGAGGAGTCACTCTGGAAAGCAAATTAATTCAGAGATGGTGACCAATGGCACATTGTACGTCTGACCTAGCAAGTATCCAGCAGGAGCAGCAATTTACACTATGCATATTTGGTGTTGCTGCCATGACAGCATATTTCTCTTGACACACGGCAGCCAAATGATCCTCATGGGGCAGGAAACTTCCTCACTGAGCAATGTGGATCTGTTATAAACCACCCAGAGCTTCAGCTATTGGGCAGTACTGAAATGAAATAAATTACATACATACATATATACAATGCAGTTTCAGTGGGAGGAGTTGATCACATATTTAAGAAGCAGAGTCAACCTATGATCTAGGCTACTTCACTGCCAAGAACCAGAACTAGTATGAATGATCCACTGAGAGCTAGATGTCTGATGGACATCACCCCCTCCAAATTTAAAATACCTGACATCTATTAGGCAACAGATATGCTGCATAGCATGCTGATTGAGAAAGATCTCCTTGGCTTCAATCCACAAGCCATTTAATCTGGAGTGGTCCAGCAGATATTTTATAGACCCCAGTAGGACTTCAGTGAGATTGTTTGGAAATCAGAGACTTCTGATTTTCAGCAAGCAATGCACTAGCTGTATGTACTCTTCTGTATGTCTGCTCTGCTAACCTACTGACTTAGCTTATCCTAGATTATAATTGCGGGCAGAATCCAACGGGGTGCTTATGTGCCACTGATTCCCTTGAGGTGGTGGGTCCTGCCAATTCTGTTGTGCAAGTGGGACCCACTGCTTACACAAGGGAGATTTAGTGCTTCCTAGAGGAAGCCCTAAAATGACTGGGCTCATCTCTGGAAGGAGGCAGGTCAGCGGAGTTCCCTTATATGACTTCCGCTGACCTGCCTTCTTCCAGAAATAAGCGTTTCCGCTCATTTTGGGTTGCCCCAGAAGTGCTAAATCAGAGTTGCACAAGTGGTGGGGGCTGCTTATGTAATGGAATTGGCGTGCCATAAGAGAATCGGGGTGCGTGCGTAAGCACCCCATTGGATTGTGCCCAATATCTAAAACACAAAACTGGAAAAAGGTCCAATTGGCAAATACACTTATATAACAGGCCTGTGGCTCACGCTGGCTCAGCTTGTCTGGGTGTGGAAAGCTAAGCAGGGTCAGGCCTGGTTATTACTTGGATGGGAGACCCCTCCTCTAGTTTCCTGCATTGAGCAGGGGGTTGGACTCGATAGCCTTGTAGGCTCCTTCCAACTCTATGATCTATGAAATCTAGACTAATAATCAAAATCCACTAGTAAAACTGGTGTACTGATGACTCAATATGAGCTTTAAAGGAAGCCTTAAGAAAACTTCCTCTAAATAAATTATATCAGCTCAACAAAAGATTTAAACAGATGTCCTCACACCACTTATTTCAGAAGGGTCCCTTGATTTCTAATGGGCTTTTCCAACGTAAAAATTCTGAGGGCTTGAGTCAGAAGATCAGCATCTGGTTAAAAACAAAATGGCAACAGTCTGATATATATACTATACTGGAGACCTGTCATTGCTTTATAGCTCCATCCCAAATGTATTCACTGGAAGAAAGTTCCATTCATTTCAGTGGAACTTTCTTTCAAGTTAAGTATGCTTAGGGACATAGTCTTTTGCTGTTAAATAACTCAGTGTGAAATAGTAACCCAGAAAGCTGCAATATAATAATAATAATAACAGCGAAGATGATGATGGTGATGGTGATGATAATAATAGTAATAATAGTAATGTTACAACCTCCGCTCACTGCTGTCAGTTCCAGTCCTTGATGTGAAGCAATTGGCATCCTACTGATTTTTCTTTTCTCCCATTGAAAGCTGCTTGTGCTGCATTGTCTGGCTATAATATTTCTAGGATATCTATCACCACCATGGCATTTAAGTAGCATTTTCATCCTCCTACTCTTCCTCTCATTAAGTATTTTACAGTCTTTTTTCCCACTCTCTCATCTGACCTTCTTTCCAGCCGTACTTTCACATAACCCCCCCCCCTTCTTTTTAACAGTTTCACACAGGAGGGAAAAATGGATTTGCAGAGTTTCTATAAACCATATTCTCTGTGGCCACTTGGATATGGGGCCAAATTCTAACAACGTAAGTTGTTCTTAAATGGAAATAGATTCTCATTTTTCTCTCAAGCTAAATTTTCAGCTCACTCGTTTGAGATTTCCCTGGAAAATGATTTTCCTGTCTTGAATGTTGGTGAAATGGGGCCATTTTTCATCTTTGGCAATGTGCTTCATTTGTGCTAGGTCCAAAGCTAGTAAAAACTCCTCATTCTAATAATATGCCTCTCTATTTCCAGCCATATTATTCTTAATGAATTATATTCTCAGTCCTAATTCTTCAGAAATAAGAGAAGCTAGATCTCAGGTGGAAGAATTACCATGCAGCATATACCCAGTTCTGCCTATTGTCAGTTTATATATTAAACAATTATGACTTTTTACCTCATATTCCTGCAATTCTTCTTCCTCCACTTCATACGATACTGTTTGGATTTTGATGTCATTTTCCATTAGGGAGCGCCCTTGTGTTTCTTGCCCATCCGAGGTCTCAGTAGGGGGCTCTTTGTTTTCCATGAAGGTCGTCTCACAGCTTTCACCTTTATTGTCCTTGACTTTGACATTGGCCTCATCCTTCACCAGGATGAAATTTGGGCCATACAAGGCTTCAACAGCCAGTTGAAGAGAACTGGCATCAAGCAGCTGGTGAGTCCTCGCATTGCCAGAATTTTGGAAGATATAGGAGTATAGTTTGCCCTGGCAGTGGTGGCCAGAATAATCCTGGTGGTAAGTGTAACTGCCATGAAGGTGTCCATTGTTCTTGGCCAACAGGGGATTCTGAAGTTCACTCACACTTTCCATTCTCCTGAAAACTATGTGAAATGCTTCTGAGATAGATGAATGTCCTGAAGAACAAAAAAGGCAGAAAGTGCATAAACTGGAGAAACTAATTAAGTAGTTCAACAGCAATCATGGTGTTATGTTAGCCAGCACTACACCAGGAACACGTGGTAGGATCTATAACAAGGATGCATCTTGATCCATGGAACCTGACCTATGGCACTGTGGGGAAATGTTGATGGAGGTCTCTTTCACATATGTGCTGGCTTCTTAAAATCAGGTCCCAATGCCCTGCAGTTGGGGTTCATGCCTCCTCAAGCCCCAAAGACATTGGAACATAGGAAGCTGCCTTATACCAAGTCATAACATTGGTCCATCTACCTCGGTATTGTCGATACTGACTGGCAGCGACTCTCCAGGGTTTCAGGCAAGAGTTTTTCCTGCCCTACCTGGAGATGCCGGGGATTGAACCTGGGACCTTCTGCTTGCAAAGCAGGTGCTCTACCACTGAGCTACAGTCCCCCCAACTACTGTACCTCCAAATCCCCCAGCCTACAACAACCCCAGTTGGCTGGAGAACTCCTCAGCAAATATAGGGGGGTTGTTTAGGGGCAGGAGAGGAGTTGTTTTCAGTGTACTAGCACACATACTCCTCCCAAAGAAAAGAAAAACCTGTAAGCTATTACAGCCTGCCTTGTACCAGGGCTGTAGCTGGAAACTCTGAAGATAAATGTTTCTGTAGTAGAAGTATTAAGTCAGTTGTGCTTCCTCTTGCTGAGCTTTTGATGTATTGTTAGAAAAGGAATTTGTGGGGGTGGGGGAATACATGAACATTTAATGCATTCAGAGCTTGTGCATTCCTGCCACATAAGTCCCTTTCTTTTATCTTGCATTAAAAATGTGGTAAGAAGAAATGCAACTCACCTCTCCCACACTTCTTTAGAACATCCAAAGCCATTCTGGGGTCTCACAAGCCCTCAATACTTTTATATCCATTCCTTTCAATTACCTTATTTAGTGCTGTACAAAAACCTGATAAGTCACTCAGGAAAGTGCTGCAGGGGAAAAGCTGATCTGCGAAGTACTGTATTGAAACCATTATCAAAGTACTAAAGATCTGGACTGCATCATGTTATATAGTGCTTTGATAATTCAGGGGGAAAAAGAAAAGAAGATCTCAGCCATTAGAAACAGGAGCAAAGTGTGGACCTGCCCTTTTTTTTTTTTTTTTTTAATGGAAAAATGACAGCATTTGGTTGCACTCTTGGGCATAAAAGCGTGTACTTTTCTCCCAGCCTGTCAAAATATGGCCTGAAAAACTGACTTTATGTGAGTCTTCTTGTCAGCCTCATTGTGGCATGTAGTGAAATCGGACTAGGAACCATGTGATAAGATGAGAAGGTCAAAGCCATCATGATGGCTGGAATCTGTTGAGCATTGCCCTTTCTCCTTGGCAGCTTGAGAAAGGGGAACAGAATTTGATGTAAATGCACAGTGCATTCTTATGCTGGGTCATAACTTCCTGCAGAGCTACAGTGAATAACAGATGGCCCTGGCACAAACCTGAGGTTGGCATCCCCTGCAGGAACCCTCCTTGCATTCTGAACAAGCAGGGCACACAGTGAATTACAGCCCTTCCATTTCTGGCTGCTTCCAGTAAATGTAATATATTTTGCATGCTAAAGAACTGATACAGAGTTCTTCAGCATGTGTTTGGACTGAAGCTGAAGAGTGAACATCAAAGGATGGAAGAAAGAAAAATGGAGGGAAAGGCTGCTGGTCATGGAAGTAGTATGCTTTTCAGAGGGCTCTTTGCAGCTGTATTTTTATAATGGGTTGTCCACCTATGCAACAGTGGTTTGGTTTGCACACACAACAGCCCACCATGGCTTATTAACCCACAGGGAGGCTGTGTAACATACAGCGTGCGTGTGGCTGCCATTTTGCACGTCCAACCCCCACTCGGGGGTTGTCGTGTCATGCGAACCTGACAAACGTGGGTTATGTGAGGGTAAACAACCTCGCATAACCCTAGAACAACCATGGGCTGTGCAACTGTTGTTTTAACCCTCGCATAGCCCACCCTCGCTGGTTCACACGACATGACAACTCCTGAGCTGGGGTTGGATGTGCAAGTGGAGCCCCATGGGCACTGTGGCTCATTGTGGGTCTGCACCGTGTTGTGTAAACCTGGCCAGTGTCTCTTATCTTTCAGGAACCAACAGCCCATGTTATTTGCTCCCACTTAGACTACAATCCATTCTCTGTTCACTGACCATCTTATCGCACATCAGTAGTAACATCATATCAAGGGCTTGTGGTCTGGAGGCAAACAGGCCATCAAAGTGGCAAGCAAGGCTGGGCAAGTCCAAGGGCGCTTAGCCAGAACTTCACCTAGTCCTGGACAACAGTTGCTTGGACTATAAGAGTCAGCAGCTTTATAGAATGAGGTGGAATCTTGTTGGCCTCTTAGTTGACTCCAGTTGATTTGATAGCTGCAAGGCCATCTATAGACATTCATCCTGGTAGTGCTACAGTCAGGGCTGGCCCTACCATTAGACAGAGTGAGGCAACTACAGCAGATGCTGGCAGCCCCCTGACTATTCCCCCTGAGCCCCTGGTTGTTCCCTCTGTTGGAGGAACAGTGTTACATGTGCCACATGGCCTGCCCTGATTCCCTGAACTGGCCTGCTGTGCCCAGGTGTGGGGAAAGATGCTATTCCGTCACCAGCATGCAGTAAATTCAACTGGCAATCCAGCCAGCTTCTATATGTGGAATGGGTGAGGGGGGAGTGCCATCTTGTCCTTCCATCTTAGGAAGTAAAATATCTAGGGCCAACCCTGGCTACAGTTTCAACAGTGAGCAGGCCAGCAAGCTGATATGGTGTGTGTAAAGATTAAGGTGCCTGGGTCCTGCTGCTGGAGGCCCTGACATGTCTTCACAAAGGGCTTTTTTACATGAGGCTTTAACCCCTCCACTCTATGGAGGCTTCTGCTTCCGGATTCTTTGCAGGATCAAGATCAGCTCCTTTACACATGTTTTTTTTCCTGGCGTTTTCCTTTTCTGGCTTTCTATATGTTTCATTACACAACCACTAGGTGGTGCTGTGGTATAGTGGAACTGCACAAATACACGAGGGTTCCATGCCATCATTCACAGATAATACCAGATTTCTTCAATCTAAAATAAGCCACAGAAATGATTGCAAAGAACGGGAGAGGCCCTGGAGGATGACAATGTCATGTAAAGCACCCGCAAACAACTGAGAGTGAGGAATCATAAGTGCACATTAAATGCCTCGTGTAGAAAGGCTCACCAATCCCATTGGCTGGGTGGTAACTCATGCCAACCAATGTGATTTTATTTGCTAAAGATTTGAAAATATAAATCTATATACTGTATAAAAGAAAGTGGACTGACTGACTGACTCAAAACGCCCAGCTCAAACCATTTAATCTAGGAACATGAAATTTTGAATGAACATTGCTTTTATGACATAGAGCCCCACTAAGGAAGGATTTTTGGAAATTCCGTCCCTAAGGGGGTGAAAAAAGGGGGCAAAATCGCCCCACAATCATATCTCTTATGGGCAAAACAACAGGGCAGCAGTTATGCAAATCGGCCTCACCTCAGAATTGCTGCAGGAGCCAGTAGGAGCCGTTATGCAAATAGCCCATACAACACTTAGAATGTTTGTATGAATTCCTGCAGGGGCCAATAGGGCTGGGTATGCAAATCTCCCCTAGGCTATTTAGAATGTTCTCTGAGGGGGTGAAAAAGGAGGGAAACTTTTTAAATAACTGCCTGACTGAATGACTGCTGTGTGCGGGGCGTCGTCGCATAGGCTCCATCACGTTTTGATGGATCCGCCCCAAACTTGGCACGCATACTCTCCATCACCCAAGGACAAAGACTGGTGGGTTCAAATCTCCGAAAAACCCTCGCTGCGCCTGTACGGCCCAAAATAGATGATAGCCAATGGTGTCACTTGGAATGTTTGCAGGGGCCATTCAGGAGTAGTTATGCGAATCACTCCAATGACATATAGAATGTTCATATGAACTGCCACAGGGGCCAATCAGGAGCGGATATGCAAATCTCTCCTGCGTCAAAACAGAATGTTCATATGAACCACAGCTGGGGCGGAGCTGGGATTTCATTGTGCAGTCCCAGGGGGGGGGGGGAAAGCAGGGATTTCATTGTGCAGTCCTGGAGGGGGGGAGCAGGGATATCATTGTGTAGTCCGGGGGGGAGCAGGGATTTCATTGTGTGATCCCAGGGCGGGCAGGGCTTTCATTGTTGTGTAGTCCGGGGGGGGGAGCAGGGATTTCATTGTGCAGTCCGGGGGGGGGGGGAGCAAGGATTTCATTGTGCAGTCCTGGAGGGGAGGGAGCAGGGATACCATTGTGCATTCCTGGGGGGGAGAACAGGGATTGCACTGTGTAGTCCTGGGGGAAAGGGAACAGGGATTTCATTGTGCAGTCCTGGGGGAAAGGGAACAGGGATTTCATTGTGCAGTCCTGGGGGAAAGGGAACAGGGATTTCATTGTGTAGTCCAAGGGGGGAAGCAGAGATTTCATTGTGCAGTCCCGGGGGAGGAACAGGGATTTCACTGTGTAGTCCGGGGGAGCTGGGATTTCATTGTGTAGTCCCGGGGGGCCAGGGATTTCATTGTGTAATCCAGGGAGGGAAGCAGGGATTTCATGTAGTCTCGGGGGGGGGGGGGGGAGCAGGAATTTCATTGTGTAGTCCCGGGGGAGCAGGTAGTCGCAGGGGAGCTGGGATTTCATTGTGCAATCCTGGGGGAGCTGGAAGTCCTGGGGGAGCTGGTAGTCCTGGGGGAGCTAGGATTCCATTATGTAGTCCCGGGGGACCTTTCCTATGGAGCGATTCAAAACAGTGGTCAGCGACCTTAAGGAATTTCGAACAAATAGTGCCTATAGGAAATGATGACCCGTGCAAACTTGGCACGGTCACTCTTCATCACGCGAGCGAAGCTAGTAGAACATAAGGAGGAATTGTTGCAGAGGGAAATGACATAAAATATTTGACAATTTTCTGGGATATTTAGCTATGATCCAACCCAGCAATTCTACCTGTTAGATACTGCAGCTTTTGATACAGAAATGTTAAAAAGGCCATCAAAATACAGTACA
>JAHFWL010001279.1:0-72035 GCA_021292165.1 Shinisaurus crocodilurus | reverse complement strand
ACTCCCAACAGCATCGTGTTTGCCGTGTCTTGTTCCCCACCTTGTTCCCCCTCGGTCCTCTGCTGGCTCTGGTACATATCCCAGGTGCCTTTGCAGCAGAACTCCTCCTTGCTACATCAGCACCCTTTCTGCAATTGGTCCACTGGGGTTGCCAGCTACCGGGAGAAACTCCCCCCCCCATTAAATCACCAAATGAAATGAATTTTCAGAGCCCTTGTGAACACACGTGTTCACCAGCTGTTGTTTTTTCCTTGGGAATTTCACTGTTGTGCAATATTTAGCCCAGTATACTGATAATCCTCTATTGTCAGTGTCCTAGTCAATTTCATCCTCCATTTCGGGGCTTGCCTTTTTAAAGGCTGTTTCCTTTGCACTGAAGTAAGAGCACCCGCTGCAAAGCACCTTCCCTCCAGCCACTTTTGGCTCCCCACTCCCCTTCCTGCTTGTCACCTCCCTCTGTAGCTAGTTGTCACATTTGATATTTGTGATTTTTAGGGGCATGTGGTGGGGAACGTTGACAAGGGATGATGGTGGTGGCATCAGCAAGATTGTGAGGAGCGGCAGGGGTTTTTGCTGCTCTGGCTGGACAGCTCTCTAGCCATTCCTGGCAACCCACAATAAAATTGCCCCGCTGGTTTTATCAGCCAGTAGTACCAGTAGTACCTGCTGGCCAGAGACAGGGACAAAATTCATCCTATGCTATGCATGACAGTGTGGAGAACCAATGAGCACTCCCACATATGACAATGTCACAGGAGGTGCAGAAGGTTCTTGATGCAGCTCGTAAAATGGCCACCCATAGGTCATACACAGCAAAATGGACTTCCTTTCCTACCTTTCAGGGGTTACATGGATTTGATCGAGGTGCCCATTGCACCATGTTCTCACATTTCTCCTTCCCTATGGGAGAAGGGTTTACCTGTTTCCTCACTTAAGGTTTACTTGTCTGCAATTACAGTGTGCCATGTTCCTGTGGATGGAATTCCAGTGTTTTCAACCCCCTTGGTTAAGCAGTTTCTTCGAGGTATGAAGAACTTTGCCCCTCCAGTTCGGAAACCAGCGCAAGAAAGGAGCCTCTCTGTAGTTCTACAGGCCTTGATTGCTAAGCCATTCAAACTGCTTGCCACTATTGACCTTTGCTTGCTGTCCTGGAAAACTTCCTTGTGGAGGTGACCTCTGCCCATAGGTCTAGTGAACTTAGCATGTTGCACATAGATCCTCCTTTGCAACAAAGTAGTGCTCTGACCCAATCTGGCTTTCCTTCCCATGGTCATCTCTGATTTTGACTTGAATCAAGACATTGTTCTGCCAGCTTTCTTCCCTTCCCCTCCAACATCTATCAAATCTCTTCATTATCTGGATATCCGTTGCACTTTTGCTTTCTATAAGTCTCGGATCGAATAGTTTTGTCAGTCACCTCACCTATTTCTCTTTTATGAGGGTCCACGCAAAGGCTTCCTGGTATCATCCCAAAGATTCTCTCCTTGGATTGTGCACACCATCAGACCAGCCTATGAGCTCACAGGACTCCAACTCTTAGATCCAATCCAAGCTCATACCACTTGAGCAGTGGCTCCATCAGTGGCATTCACTAAGGGCATCCCTCTACCGGAAGTGTGTCGTGCTGCTACCTGGTCGAAGCAAGCAACTTTCATAATTCTCTACAGACTGGACATCAGGGCTAGAGCTGACTGCTCCTTTCGGTTGTTCTGCAATAGAACAGTGAACCCACCTCTGGTAAGTCAGCTTGCTACTTACCCATATGTGTGATGCACACAGACCATGAAGAAAAAATACAGATTGCTTGCCTGTAACTGTAGTTCGAGTGTCATCTGTGCATTCACACAACTCACCCACTGTCCCTGCTTTGGTGTCTAGCTTAGTACCAAGGTTTCCTTTGGTTCCGAGGCTGCATTGAGCAGTCTCAAGGAGCTTAGGGGAACAGGCAGGAACCCACTAGCGACATGTGTACTGGGATGGTGGTGGGGGTGTTCTCATCAAAAATTCCTAAGTTATATAAGGTTCCCAAATGGGGCTCCATGCCGGCACAGAGTCCATATGTGTGAATGCACTTGAAGAGCAACAGTTACAGGTAAACAACCTGTCTTTGTCCAACTTCTTCCTCCCGTTTCTAACTTTTACTATACAGCATTTGTTTACATACCATGGAACTCATTTAAAATTATTCCATGCCCCCCATACAAGGTCTCCTTTTGATTAGACAGGAACATTTTCTCACCTTCCTTCACACCAATAATTGATTCAGTGTCTGGCAGGTGCAAGGATTCCACACCAAGGCTGGGCGGAGAGCTCATCGATACCAGGTTCTTACTGTGAATTTCAGATTCTTCTAGCAAACTACTGCCCATCAATGATTCTGTGCAAAAACAATGTGCTATGAGCTGAGTGCTACTGCAGTCTACAACACAACTTCAGTGGCCACCATCACACAAAGAAATTTTCTTCATACCTAACAAGTCTGAAGAATGTCAAGAATTGTTTTCTCATTCATCCTTACTTGTAATTCCCTCTTTGGAGCCTGTATTTTCAGCATAAAATTGGGGGTGTATATTTTGATATGTGGACAGTTTCAGTTTTATGATTGTGATTAAATAGGATGGGTGTCCTTAAAAGATATATATGTCTGAGAAAGAGACTTCACTTGCACAGATCAAACCTAGGACTGTTTTTCAAAGCCAGGAAATACTCACTGCTTTGTGGTCAACACTCTTGTCATCATTTAAAAGGTTTTTTGCATCTGCCTGCCCCTGTAGCCCCCTCATGGAATACATCCTAACAAGAGCCCCATTTCTGTCACCACCCATCTCACCCTTACATTTCTGTGGAATAACAGGTTATCTTTCTAAACTGATTCATCCCCTCATCACTACTTGGAGGACCCATTCATACCTTTTCATCCTAGTCAGTCCCTACCTGTTTGTTCATGCTGTCTATTGCTAGCCATTCCAACTCTGGAATGATGTTTCTTCATGTGCACATTCCTACTACCACTCTGAGAAAATGTCTTCCCACAGATTTGGCATTGGTGTGGCTTTACTCCTGAAAGAAGACACAAGGGCTGTTAAAGCAGGGCATGCAATATTCATTTTATGTGCTTAAGGAGTTTGATGTCTATCTACTTCAGAGGTCAGTCTAAAGGCTAAACTCTAGGAAAAAATTACCAAGTTCATAGCCAAGTTTTGTCATTTTGTTTTAGTAATTTGGAACTTCAGGTCTATATGTCCATGAGTCTTAAGGCCCTTTGATCTACAGTGTGTGAGTCAGGCAAGATGGAGACCTTAATCCCAATCTACGAGATTGTTGTCGATTAGGGTAAGGAAGAGAAAAAAGGGGCAGATTAGCTCAAGCAGCAAAAAAAGGGGAAAAAGAAAAAGCAATTATCAGTAATTGTTCACCAAGGCCTGTCTCCTAGAAGACACCCTCTGTTCTATCAGCCTTATCTGAAGAGGTATAGTTCCCTACCTGAATGACAACCCAGGTGTTTCCGAAGGCTGGAGTATCAGCAAAGGAACGACCACACCCCTGAGCCTCGCATAAGAAGGGCGTTTTCCCCTGTGTACAACCAGTTATAATTAGGGTATTTGCTCACTTGATTGAACAGGCCACTTAAAGGGCATAAGCCCTCAAGGTTCCACTTCTGTTCTACCTATTGATCTTACATTGCAGCTTCCAAATTCTAGTCACACTCTCATGAGTTTGTTTATACCAGTTCTTCACTGGTGTAGCGTAGTGATGAGAGTGTTGGACTTGGACTCGGGAGATCCGGGTTCTAGTCCCTGCTCAGCATGAAACTCACTGGGTGACTTTGGGCCAGTCACTGACTCTCAGCCCAACCTACCTCACATGGTTGTTGTGAGGATAAAACAAAGAGGAGGATTAGGATTGTGTAAGCTGCCTTGGGTTCCTTGCAGGAAAAAAGGCGGGGTATAAATATAATAAATAAATAAATAAATAAATAAAGACTGAAACTGAATATACATCTACCATAGCAGTCCCAGCCCATGACTCATTAGGAGAATCCAGATCAGGGTTCAGTTTATTTAGATTTAGAACATTTTTCCAACACTGAAAATCCCAGAAACATAAACATAACATGGTTTGCAACTATATTATCTTTATCATCCACGGCATTCAGCCATTTTTATCTCCCAGATTTCTGCCTCCTACACAGTATGCAGCAATAATCCCAGGGTATATTTAAAAATAGAATCCAATTATTTATGCTCAGGTAACTAATTCAGAATGGCTGCATTTGCAAGACATGCTAAACCACCCTGTGAATAACCTATGCAGTGTGGGTTGTTTGCAGAACCATGGTGCACCTGACAGACGATTGGGCTCACCGTGGATTGGGCTCCCCATTGGTCCTCCAGCCATATCCCAATGTCCTTCACGGCAGAACCTGTCTTGTCTCCCGCTCCCCTTTTTGTTTGCTGCCAGAGGCTTTTTAGAGCCTCAAAAAAGCATAATTGGGTATTTTTCCCCCCAGCCCCTGAAAATTGCACATTTTCAATTATTATTTTTTTGTCAGTCTTTTGCAGGTGTACAAGTGCACACTTACGGCTATTTGATAATTGTAGTCTTGCCTGGTCAATTCCTTGTCAGTTTCAGCTGTCAAAGGGAGGACAAGGTAGACTGCATATAGGCTAATTTGTACACAGTTGCCAGGGGCCAAGTGCCTAGCTGTCAATTTAAAAGGCAACTGGTCAGCTAGGCAATTGGCCCCTGGCAACTGTGTGCACATTAGCCTATATGCCAGTCTTGCCTTGGTCAGTCCCTTACTTGCTCCCCTGGCTCTATTTGACAGCTGAAACAGACAAGGAAATTGACCAGGCAAGACTACACATATTGAACAGCCATAAGAGCGCACTTGTAAAAGACCAACCAACCAACCCAAAAAAAATTAAACACAACTGTGCAGTTTTCTGCCCCCCCCCCCCACAAAAGGTGGTGAACCAGTGACTGCCACTCCAAAGAGCCACTTTGGCATTGGTGGAGGGGCTGTCACTGGTTGTGGCAAGGGTGAGATTGTGAAGAGCTGCAAGGGGGTTTTGCCACTCTTGCCAAGTGGCTCACTAGCCAATCCCCACAACCCAAGATGAAACTGCTCTCCTGGGTTGGACATCACAACAACCCATCATGGGTTGAACTACCCCTAGAACAAGCCATGAGTTGTCGGGGTGGCTTGTTGCAAACAAATAAGCCACCCTGTGGGAAGCAGTCTGGGTTCAGACAACACCAACCACACTCAAGTATTGTGTATGAGTTGTCATTGAACTGTGGGTTATTGTTGAAACGTTAGTTGTCGTGCTGTCTGAACCCAGCCGCGATAGCAAGCCATGGGTTGTTAAGCACAAACAACCCACAGTTCACAACCCAAACACAAATGGTGGTTGTCTTCATGGGTTGTTTGTGGTTAACAAACCATAGTTTGGACAATATGACAACCCACATTTTGACAACCCCCACTCAACCCATACTCAACTCTTGAGTGTAGGTTATGTTGTATGAACCCAGTCAATGTCTCTATGAAAAGAACATTTTACCATGGTTACTATGACTACATTACCCCCATCTTTAACTGCTGTAGTTTCTTCCCATATCAAATGTCTAGTTCATTTAAGAAACTTCATCTTCACCGCTGACTAATCTTCCTCTCCCCATTAAGTCACCCACACATTTGCACGCCACAATAGCTCTTCCACTACCACACCTTATGTCTCCTACTCCCACATGAACATATGAAGTTGCCTCATACTGAATCAGCCCATAGGTCCACCGTCTACTCAGACCGGCAGCAGCTCTCCAAGGACTCAGGCAGAGGTCTTTCTCAGTCCTACTATTTGAGATCTGTTTAACTAAAGATGCCAAGGATTGAGTCGGGGACCTTCTGCATACAAAGCATTTGCTCTTTCCAGTAAGCTGTAGCCCTATCCTGTGGACAGAAGGTGGATCCCATTTTTATGCCTGCACCCATGCTGCCCTTTCATCTGTAGGGGTGCCACTTGGGGCATCTCCTCCCCACCCGTCCTTTCAGATTGTGATTTTTCTTCAGGAATAACTCCTCTCTAGTTATAATGAGGCAAGAGAACCACCACCACCACCCAACAAATGTTCTTAGAATACACTAGGGTGTTTTGTTTTACAATACAGTTTATGTATCCAAGAACAGGTCTATGAACTTTGCCCATCCCAGAACCTGAAACTGTCCCTAGTTTATTAGTTAAGCTGCTTTCCTTGCCTCCCTTCAGATCTGTCCTCTCCAGCAAAGCTTTTCCTGAGTCACAAGGGCCTTACCCTGTCTGTATCTCCTCTGTTACCCATTTCTCTTCCATTTAATCGAAGAGGAGACTCTGCTATTGAGCAAATCTTCACTGTAATAAAACTATGATTCTATTGCTAGCTTTTATGGCAAGTCTTATTTTAAACTACCTTGAACTTCCTTTGGGCTGGAAAGTCCAGCTAGCCATTTTTTAGTCAAAATGAAATGAATCCCAGAAGGACGGTACTGAGCACAACTCCATGGCACTCAAGGTCTGTCTCTAGTGGATTCTCCTGCCCAATTGGGTATGGTCTAGTGTGACTGCTCAGAGGGTCTCATTGGAAATGCCTTTCTGATACAGCACATGGCTACAATTACAGGCTTTCAACAAGATAGCCACACACTTTGAAATATGCTGTGACCAATTTGTTGTGCAGCCAAAATTTGTTCTGTAGCTAAAAAAAATTGTGATTAACAGAGGGGGCTAAGAATGGATGATGCAGATTGGTGATTTCACTGTTACCATCAAGCGGAACACAGATTAAGCATAAGCCTAATCTGAAGTGGTCACCTAGCTATTCACCTTCCATCTCACCCAAAATATTTTAAAAAAAACAGGCAGAGAGGAAGAGACAGCAGTGTCTAGTCAGTGCCATGTTCACAATTTGACTGATAAAAATGCATAGTGAAACTTCTTTTGACACTTGAATACTGGAATAAGAGAAACTTTTGGAAAAGGGGGAAAGGAACACACCAGTGTGAATCCGCAGGTGATTCTTCAGATTCCCAGCTGTTGTGAATTGTTTCCCACACCCCAGCTCAGTGCAGATGAAAGGTTTCTCGCCATTGTGTGTTCTCATGTGCACCTTCAGCCTCTGTAGGACATAGAAGCTTTTCCCACAATCTTTTGCCGGACAAATGAAGGAACGGTCATTCCTGGAAAACAACATCACTTTCATGGCACTATTATTATACATATTGCTATAAAGCAAGTTGTCCTCTGCTGATATTCTGCTTTTCCATAATAATACGACATCACATGTAATTGTCTCTTTATTTCGATTCAAAATAAATGGGGCATGGAGCTGAAAAGTAACATGGCCAGAGTTACTGGCTTCACCTTAAATGGTCATTAATATGAAAAGATAAGAGTCTGTACTCTAAAGTCAGATGCTTTTTTTTTCTTTACTGTTTACATTTCTTTCATATTCTTACTACCAGTTTAGGCTCCCTGAATTTGAATACTGGATTGTTCCACAGCAGTCACTTACTGCATAAATACCTATACAGCCTGCAGAGCTCTGCAAAATCACAGCTATAGCAAGTCTATACACCTGTGGGTTTTTAGGTGATATTTGAAGTGGGCTGGCCACACAAACGTCCTATCACAACCTTCAACAGTGCACTTCAACTTTTTCTCCACACGAGGCAGATGAGGGATGGGGCTGGGTTCTTTCGGTTGTGAGTCTCCTGAGCAAACATGAACATTTTCACCTGGAAATAAAAAGTATCATGGTAAGACAATGCATAGGAGTAAAAAACACAATATGAAATGATCATATACACCAGAGACATTTCTGAGCAGTACATTTAACTAACTGTATAAAGCCCATGCTGCTTTTCTTCATTCCTCAGGTCAGCGCTGCCTCAAATTTTATGAGGTTCAATTTTCACTGAGAAAGTTGCCATTTCCAAGGGTGGAGGAGAGAAAAGAAGGATAATTAATGGGGGCTGGGGGAAGCTCTAACTTCCACATTTTGCCACACCTGTTTACATCCATTGTCCCTCTGACCTGCTGCTACTTGGGCGCCTTTTAAAGAGAATACAAGCAAACCTTGAAAGGGCTTCTTCTTTGTGTGATCCCAGCCAAAATCAGGTATCACATAGTAAACTTGGCAACATGGCACCACAGTGCCCAATTTAGTTACATGAGAACATCACTGAGGGCAAATAATGCCTTTCCATTTCCCTCACTCTGTAAGGGGAGGGTGGAGAGAGGAAAAAAGCAACTGGGCAGACAACCCTTAACTTTCCAGGCTGTGCTGACAGTTTCACTGCCCCCCATCACTGTGCAACAAGACTTTTGCCCCGGTCCAGCTCTAGTTCTGTCTAACCAAGACAGAACAGGGATAGGGATGCATGTTGCACTGAAAGCAATGCAGTCTGGATGGATGCCAGCTGCATCTGCATGCAGATGTTGCCTATCTGCATGCAGTACTTTCAATAGAATGTGCATCTCCATTCTACCCCAGCTATGCACAACTGGATTGAGGGAAGGAAACATCAGCCCAGTTACCTCAGCAATGGGGATGCATTTCCTCATGCCTCCTGACACCCAACCCTTTGTGCACAGTTTTGCATCCTTTCTCAAAGGATTGCCAAAAAATAACACCCATTTTGACTTGGCATTTCAGAACCATAAACAGGGATACTGCATAATCTGCAATCCCACTGTTACTCTGGTTATGCAACTTCCCCCGGGGCAGCATAGGCACCTGAGCACCAGATTGCATGGTCCAACAGTCATGCAGCAACCACTGGTCAAAACAGCTCCCAGCCAGAAGCTCCAACCCCATGGAATTCCTTTTCCCCTCACAACCACACACAAGGTGACTGCTTTGACTATATACAGCATCCTTGTTAATTGCTGCTAAGCCTATGGGACATATGGTGCCCTGATCCCAGCTGTGCCTGAGATTTGCTAGGGCTCCACCACCTGTACTGATGAGAGGCCACCCAGAGTAGTCTCTGATCCAGTTTCGAAGACAAATGGGAGACTGCAAGACCTGCTGGAAAAGTTCAAGAACAGGAGCTTTAAAAAGGGCATTTAGATTTGCAACAAAATTTAATAGGAATCTTGTAAGATATTTGGGCTACAATCCTACATCCACTTACCTGGGAGTAAGCCCCATTGCCTCAATGGGACTTCCTTTTGAGCAGACAAGTATAGGATTACACTGTCAAATAAGTGGTAGAAAGAAAGTTCAGAAGATATGGGAGAATGGGTGTAGGGATGGTAGCTCCTTGAATATGAAACCAGACATTTTAAAAAATAAATTTATCTGTATAATAAGTTAAAGCACCGACTCTGGCTACATCCTAAACCTTACACTGAAATCCTTAACTGTAGCTGTTCCATAAACATCCAAGAAGTGTGTAAGATATCCTGAATTAACTCAAGGAGAGGATTGATAGAAACAGAAACCCTCTTACCATTATTGCTTGCTTTGGCATTCTTGGCGAGCTGTGCTCGAGTGGCGGCAATCAAACTGTCATGGGCCAATTCCTGCACTCGTAAAAACCACGGGGTACTGCTGTCTGTGCTGTCATTGGAGAAGAAGTCATTCCCAGAATCCTCCACTTCATCCTGGACAAACACCAGGTGCTCTGAGGGAGAACCTAGGCCTAGAGAAGATGCAATTTCATCAGGACACTAAAACTATTAGCAAAATCTCTTGCTTCCCACAATATTGCAAGAAACCTCCACAGCAACTTCACTAGGAGCTGCTGATGGTAATATCATCCATGTTTAAATTCAGCACTGTCCAAACTACTTACCATGCTTTTCAAAGCAATGCATCATTGAATATGCATCTCTTGCAGAAAAACATCTAGCTAGATTCTGAAATGGAAGTTACCTGTCCGTGTTAAATTAAGGAGGATAAAGGAAGTGCTATCACTGGGTTGGAGGTCTTGCAACAAGCTGGAAGTATCAGGACTCGGCAGAAGCTCAGGTGGTTTCTGAACAGTTTGTGCCCTTGTCTCCTCACCATCAGGGCCAACATTCACCTGGAGGCTTCGCAGAACAGCAGAAGAGGAAACATCTTTTGAAGAGCTAGTGTGACTTGGAGAGTCATCTAAGGAACATAATGAAATATGAAAAAAAAAGCATTTGTGAGATTATACATCTCATTCAGAGCAATTACTGTGCCTTCATCACAGACATTAAAGAAAACCAATAATAACACCATCAGCTTTTGCAATACACACACTATTAGGTAGAATTGCTAACAATGGTGCCGGAATTCTTCCCTTTTTATTATAATATTTCTATCTCACCAGTTCTCAAAGAGTACCCCACATCCAAACACAGCAGTCTAACCAAGCAGCTCTCTTCATTCTCCTTATGCTTATTAGCTTGCAACTGTATGCACACTTACCTGGAAGTAAGCCGCACTGAACTCAGTGGGACTTATTCTGAGTAGACATGTGTAGGATTACACTGTTAATCTCACAAAAACACCATAAACAGCATTTTTAGAATAATCAGGCTTAAGACTTTACCTGGCAACATCAGCCTGTTGCATTCTGGGGATTCAGTAACAGGAAGGAGAGACAAACAGGTAATATCCTTAGATTCTGATTCTACAAGCCCCTGTCCTATCGGAATAGACGTGTTCTGAACAAACTGAACCAGCAGCTGAAAAAAAGCAAAAGCATTAAGGTAGGAGCAAGTGATTAGATCTGCAGCTGAATGCTTTTTGTCTATTCTCCCCACCCACCCCCGCCAATCTGCATTTTTTGATGCAAAATGTAGTAAAATAGAGAAATGGTTTATCAACTACACCAGGAAATGAAAAAGTAAATTTTCCATCATTCTAAAATCAACCAAGTAATAAGAAATCACCAACTCTGTATGTCGTTACTTGTTATTCAAACTCGTAAACTCTTACTGCCATGCCATAGTATACTGTGCATGTGTTAACTCTCATGGTAGTAGCAGTAGGTGGCACAAGTCCTGTTCTTTGCCTAAGTTTACAGCTGGTGTTACTGTTCTGCCATGGAAACTGGCCTTGAATTTGAGCTGAAAAGTAGCAGTGGGCAATATAATCAACATGAGTCACTGGAAACAGTTTTGTGCACTCACACACTATAGGCCAAATTACACATTATGTGACATTAAACTACATATTAATGTGTGTGGTTTTTTTTACTATAAATAGCAGCTGTAGGGAGCCCCAGTTATGGCTATGGTGATGGGGGGGGGATTTATTCCCTCCTTCTCCATCACTGGTCCCAATGAAAATGACTCCTGAAGCTGAGATTTGGTACAGGAGGGAAGCTGCCACTGGCACCATTGGAAGCATCCTTCCCGTGCCAAATAGCAGTTAGGGGTGAGGATTTTTGCCAGAACTGTGACATAGGAGGAAAGGGTTAAAACCTTGGGTCCTATCATAGCTGTTCTTCAATGCAACAACAACAACAACAACAACAACAACAACAAATACAACGTTAAACCATCTGTTTAATGTCATGTGTAGTTGGGTAAAGTGTTGTTTACTAGAGCTCCTTCTGAAGGAAAACCTAAATGACACCATTTCACGCAACTGACCCTGAATCAACCACTTTCTGTTCTTATTCCTCGTAGTACACATCAGCAGTGATTGGTGCCCTTGATGCAAAAATGAGAACCCCTCTCTCTTGACCTGCCTCTTTACCCACTTAGCGTGGAGGAACATTAGCCTTGGACATGCCATGGGGAGTGGGGGGAGAGTCCCACAGCTTGCCTTGAGCACTGGAAGCTCTGATATGGGTCTGTACATACAATACATAATTTCTTTACATTCTCAAACCTCTTCTTGCAACCAAAGGGCTTGACACAAACTATAATGGTTTTTTAAAAGCTGAAATTCAAAATAGCAATTTGCCAACATACCAACTCAGGAGATGAGCCTTGTGAAGAGGCTAACCCAAGAGAGCAGAAGGTGTAGCTGTTATCTTCCCGAAAGCATTATTAAAGATGTCAAGCATATTTAAGGTCTATTCCTAGCTCTCAGATAAATATTTTCAAATAAGCACCAACTTTAAATAAGAAACAAAAATAATTTCATAATTACATTTTTTTTTTTACCATGCAGGTTTAGTCTCAGAAGTAAGTCCCACTATGTTCAATGGAGCTTATTCCCAAGTAAAGATGCAGTCTAAGAGGTGGTGGGCTTTCAAATGACACCTTGTGGGTAAAAATTAGTTGAGCAATTTGGGAGCCTTTAATTAAAAAAGAGAGCTCTGTTTCTGTACATGATAAACATATACAAACTACATAAACTACTAGGAGAGCCATCATTTGCCATAATGTGATTTCCAGAATACAATAACTGAGCCACAAAGCAAATCTATCTGTTGCTGCTGACCTCTGGTTTGGACTCTAACTCATCTGATAACATCGATTCAAGTTTCCGATTCCCAAAGCAGATCTGAGTAAGGCACAAAGCTTAAGTGTTCAAAGTGATAAATGTTCTGTGTTTATACACATATTCCAGCCTCACAGCTTTGTGAGGAACTTCTTAAGAGAAGTCGTAACAGAGAGCAACTGAGTATAACCTGGAAAGGAATAGAAATGAAAATTAACCAAATATTATATGGCCGACATACTGCCACTCATGCATTCGTGCATAATTTACAAGACAATTCACACACATATACTATTTTTCCATAGCAATATAGCCCAACTTCTCTTGGCAATAAAGACCCTTCCTACTTCCACTCTCTTGTCTATTAAGTTGCAACCAGAAACTTCTGTTAAGCTCCCCTGACAGAGACCCGGACCTCGGAAGGGGTCAGCCCCAGAAAATATTTTCAGTGCTACAGCTCATTGCAGGGATACATAAAGTAATAATAAAGAAAATTGTCTTTGAGCATGAACAGAGTATTTTTCACTCCCTCCTGCATAGTTTGCAACATATCCACCTTGGGGGGCCCTTTTGGGACCCAAAAACAACTCTATTCTTCCTTTTTACATTTATGACTACAGGCTTGAATAGGCCCTCAGCACAGTGCTGCTACCCACCCCACGGTGCCACCACTGATGGCACCATTGCTGGCACCAATCAAGCCCATCTTACCTGGCAGTATGCTCCACTGATGCCCACCACCACCACTATTTCCTGGCAGCAGCACACACTTCTATGAGAATTGAGCATTCACCATTTTTAATGTCCTATAATTCAATTCTGCAGAGCGCCCAATATAGTATAACTACATTATACAATCTGCAGCATTTGTAGATTGAATGTTAAGAATTGGGGGGGGGGGCAGTGCCAACTGAATCTGATAGGAACCACACCAATACCACTGGGTAAGGCCACTATGTGGAGGCAGATTGGCAGAGGTGGCACTGCAGCTGCTGATCGCAGTGCTTGGGGGCTCAACTGGTTCTGGCGCCTCTGGAGGGGGCCTGCTCAACATTGCTCATGGGGTGGGGGACACTCAGGCAGGGTAGGTGTCACTGACAGTCAGCCCCGTTTGTACACATAGGACCTGGCAGTTGCCTGAGAATGCCAAACGTTGACACCAGACCTGGATCCATTAAAATGGGGCGGGCAGACTTTGGGCATATAAAATCTACTTTTGGGGTGGGTATTTTTTTACTAGAACCCCAAGATCCAAACAGAGTCAGGTGCAAAAGACATACACTTAGAAAGTGTACTTTCTTTTTAGATGAAAGTGTACTTTTCACTTTAGATGAAACTTGCAGGAATTTAGCAAGAGTTTTTTTCTAGGTTACGGAAATGTGAAGTGCTGCTCTTTGTTTGTGCAAACCACTCCATTCCACCGGTGTGCATGAGCTGAGATCATCTTAATTTCTCAGTCATGGGGTTTTCTTCTTTTCTTTAAAGAACTGCTCTGCTAGATCACACCAAAGGTCCATCTAGTCCAGCAGGTGGCCAGACAAATGCCCGTGGGAAGCCAACTAGAAGGGTGCAAAGGCAATAGCCCTCCCCTGTTGTCTGTCCCCAGCATCTGGTACTTGGAGGTGTTCTTCCTCTGAACATGGAGGTTGTATTTCATTGCTATGGCTATTAGTCTTATGTCTATCAACCATCCATTAATTTACCTAGTCCTTTTCGGAAAGCCATCTATAAGTGGACAGCAGTGCATCTTGTGGTACTTAACTCTCCCAAGTTAACTGCATGCTGTCTGATGAAGAACTTTATTTTGTCTTTCTTGATCCTACTGCAAATTAACTTTACTGGATGACCCCAAGTAGTATGAGAAGAGGATGAAATTACTTTCCACACTGTTCATCAGTTTACAGGCTTCTTGTGTTCCCTCAGTCCTTTTCTTTCTAAACAGCCTCAAAGGCTTTAACCTTTCCTCATAGAGAAGGTGCTGGAACCCTTAGATCAGGGCTCTCCAACCTTGGGTCCCCAGATGTTTTTGGACTACAGCTCCCAGAATCCCTTGCCATTAGCCATGCTGGCTGGGTATGCTGGGAGCTGTAGGCCGGCAACGTCTGGGGACCCAAGGTTGGAGAGCCCTGCCTTAGATGATCTTAGTTGCTTTTTCTGTACCTTTTTCCAGTTCTGCAATACCCTTTATTAGGTGGCCCAAATATGAGGAGGGTTATGTTACAGACTGAAGCCAAGAGCCAATTGGCTGTGTCCATTTGTAGCTCAATAATAGTTAAAATGCTTGGCCTCCTGCCATCATAATTTATGGCTATATATTATCTATGCAAATTAATCAGTCTTGAGTTTCTAGGCTATACAGAATGGGGCATGATGTCACCGGGAGCCAATCAAGCTGCTTGGATTCTGTCTCTAGTACTTGATCATTGTCTGAGAGTTAAGATTAGCAAGGCCTATTGAGATAGCGTGTTAAGGTTGTGGTTAGTGGAAACACTGCAGGGTGGTCCTGCAAGAAATTCTGCATTAGGGATAGGCAACCTGGTGCCCTCCAGATGGTTTGGACTACAACTCCCATTAGATTCCACCTAAACATCAGGAAAAATTTCCTGACTGTCAGAGCAATAAGACAATGAAACCAACTACCTAGGAAGGTGGTGGGATCTCCCAGTCTGGAGGCATTCAAGGTGCAGCTGGACAGCCATCTGTCAGGGATGCTTTGACCTGGATTCCTGCATTGAGCAGGGGGTTGGACTCGATGGCCTTGTAGGCCCCTTCCAACTCTACTTTTCTATGATTCTATGAAAGGAAGAATGCCGAGCCCAAGAATTTGTTTTAAGTACCAGAACAGAAATGAGGTCACTGTTCTTCCACTCCCAGTTATCCTAAGCTTTCTTTATTTCAGCACGTGTAATTTCTGTGTGTATGTGTGTGTGATTTTGTTGCTGCTATGGTTAAATAATTGCAAGCCAAAAATTCTTGTCAATCTACTGCAAATCATATAACACTCTTCCAGTACTTGAAGGGTTGTCACACAGAGGAGGGTCAGGATCTCTTCTCAATCATCCCGGTTTGCAGGACATGGAATAACAGGTTCAAGTTACAGGAACCCAGATTCCACCTGAACATCAGGAAAAAATTCCTGACTGTTAGAGCAATAAGACAATGGAACCAATTACCTAGGGAGGTGGTGAGCAATCCCACGCTGGAGGCATTCAAGGTGAAGCTGGACGGCCATCTGTCAGGGATGCTTTGACCTGGATTCCTGCAATGAGCAGGGGGTTGGACTCGATGGCCTTGTAGGCCCCTTCCAACTCTGCTTTTCTATGCTTCTACACACAGAGATCTACCAGCAGAGCCAGTTCTATCTTCTGCCCACCCCACATTAAAAACCCTTCATCCTCAATCCCAAGTGAAACAAACCTCCTCTTTATGGCCGCCCTTTGTTTTCATTGCCTCCTCCATCTCTCCCTCTGTTGCCTGCCTATCAACATCTCTAGACTATATAAGCTCTTTGGGGGCAGGGGCCTGACTTTTTGCTTACGTAAAACGCCATGTACGCTGATGAAACCAACATAAATCATAACCACCGAGGACTTCCACGCAGGCTTAAGCCCCAGCTCTTCTTATTTGTAAACGTTAAGCACACCATTAAGACTTCAACAGCCAAAGCAACTGCTGCAAGGGCGCAGGAGTTAGTAAAGGTCGGGAAGGATCTGAGGGAAGGGGGGGAGTGGGCAGCCAGCCAACCAGCCGTCCGATCCCTCACAAAACACCAGCGGCGTTTCAGCGGCTAAAGAACCAGGCCAGCCTAAGGACACAAACACCGGCGTCACCCACGGGCCCCAGGAAGCGGACGAACCGCCCCGTTATTCGGACAAGACGAGCCTGGAGTTCTGGGGGGGGAGGGAGCGAACCCCCTCCCGTATCCGCTCTTCTTGCCGTGGGAGTGGCCTGGGCTGCCCTACGACAAGGCCAAGGCCAGCCCAGGCCACTCCCACGGCAAGAAGAGCGGAGAAGGAGCGGAAAGGGCTCCTCCCAAGGACCGGACTGGACACAAGAACGAAGAGTGGGACGGATACGCCACAGGAACAAGCACCCCGGGGCCATTCGCTCCCCCTTTGCCTCCGCGGTGTGAGGGAAGGAAGCACGGGAGCGCATAAACTCTTTCACTCCCCCCGCTTTCCCGGGACAAGCGCTTCTTACCGGCATCTCAGAGCCGTCCGGATATGACGCAAGCAACCATCGGAAATTCCGTGCTCCCTTCTGAGACAAACCATAGAGATAAGGAAAAAGAGACAACGTGTCGAGAAACTCAGAACTTCTACACCTCAGAGGCCCAAACTTATTATAGAGGTGGAAAAGTTAGCTCGGAGTAGCATGCATCCACTTCCGGTTCTTATTTGGATATTGCGTATCTCTCTGTATTTATACGTTGTGTTATATATTTTATATATTATACTATGCTACAATATTGTATTTTTAAGGTTATTAATCTTTGTAAACCACCCAGAGACCTTTGGCTATTGGGCGGTATAGAACTGTAATAAATGAAATGAAAATAAATATTCAGGGCTGGAGCGGAAGGCAGAATGGAAAACAGCAGATTCTGCGGTATCTTAAAAACTAGGGAATGTATTGTGGTACAAGCCTAAGGACTCTTTTTTTGTTGATGCTGCAACAGACTTACACAGTTACCCCTCTATAATGCAAAACAGGAGAGATGTTCTATCTGTATGGTGCCCTATTCTATTTCATTGTATTGGTTGCACCGCGCGTTCAATTCAGAACAGGAAGTGTATACAGTAGTTCCTCTGAACTTGTTACCCTGCTACAACAGACACCAGAATCACAGGTAACTTTCGGCTTTCGCGTCAGGCTCGGCCTAGTAGTGCCTCTTCTGATGGTGGGTTCTGTGACGCGCTGGCAGTGGAGGACACTTGTTGCGTGGGGTTACTGATGTCTGGAATCCAGAGTAGTCTCGTTGCATTCTTTAGAGATATTTTGGAATGAGTAGCTTACCTCAAGCTACCGGCTCATTAGCCAAAAAAATAGATGGATGCAAACCAGACATTAAACATGGTAACGCTTCTATATCAGTAGGGGAGCATTTCAATCTCCTTGGCCATTCAGTAGCAGACCTCAAGGTTTCCATGCTTCATATAAAATATAACTGAAAGCCAAGTTGGAATTTATATGTAGATTTCACACTATCAGACTTGAGCTGAATACAGACAAGGGATATTTAATTCAGTATAGGAAGTAATTGCCCCTCTTTCGTGATCTGTACACTATACATATTGCTTTGTAGATTCATTACCAGTTGGGAGCTGGTCAAGCCCATTTGGATTAGATCTATTATCTTTTTGACTGGACCTGGTTTGCAACTGTGCTCTTTCTCCCCTCTCGATCTTCTGTACCCATGTATATACCATATACCCCTCTGCAAGCTGAGCATAAGCCTTCATGTGTCTGATTAAATGGGCTCTGGGCCTACAAAAGCATATGCTACAGTAAACATGTTAGTTTTTAAGGTGCCAAAAGACTGTTGTTTTTACTGCAACAGATTAATATGGGGTTTTTTGGCAGGCCACTTTTGGGAAAGGAGCTGCCTTGATTTCTCAAAGTGACTTTCTAAAAATCCAGTTGCTGGCCAAGGCCTAATCATGAAAAGTTTGGACAATCTATTATTTTCTAACAGGAAGAGCTGTGCTTGGTATTTCTAGTGAAGAGTTCTAGTGAAGACTCCCCACACACCCTGGAGGAAAAAAGAACGGGTTAAATCCAATGTCTTGCCAGCAGAGGTTTGCTAGTGCAATGGGACTTTCTCCTTCTCTCCTCCCCATGGAGCCCTTCACACTGCCTAAATATCTACTCTGGAGGGTTCGCAGGAGGGCTCCAGGGAAGGGGGATTTGCCCCCTCCAGGTTCCACTGATGGAATTGCTTCCATCAGTGGAATAACAGCAATGGATACAACCCTTGGAAACCACCAGGTTGCTCTCAAGAGATTTATCTCAGGTGAGGCCTACCAGCCAGAGAATACACTGACCTTCCAGGCAGATGATGTTTCATTCCGCATGATTCTTACACATGCCCAAAATGGCTGTTAAAGGGGAGTGTTACACACTTGCAGAATTACAGATTGCACAGAAGCCTGTGCTAAAAGCATCATGTTTACTAGCCCTACTGTCAGGTGTCTGTGCTACTGGCATTAACGAACGCCTGATAACTCTTCGATTAAAGCTCGCCAATAACCAGCAGGTAACTATTTTGAGCGCTTATGCGCCAACATTAGATGCTGATGAAGACATCAAGGAAAACTTTTATACCCAGTTGGACACTCTCCTGTCAGAGATACCTAAGGAGGATAAAATTATCCTCCTGGGCGATTTTAACGCAAGAGTCGGGCGTGACTTTGATTTATGGCCAGAAACTATTGGAAAAGATGGAGTTGGTAATAGCAACACGAACGGAATCTTACTTTTGTCTATATGTGCAGAGCATAATCTCACTATCACAAACATGCTATTTCGACAAAAGAATAAGTTTAAAACATCATGGCAGCACCCACGGTCAAAGCACTGGCATCTTCTGGATTATGTAATTGTCCGTGTTAGAGATCGCCGCGATGTACTTCTTACTAGGGCCATGGTGAGTGCCGACGACTGCTGGACAGACCATCGACTAATCCGGTCCACTATGGTTATCAACATTGCTTCCCAACGTAGGCTTCAAGGAAGGAAACCAAGGCGTAAAATGAACATCCACGCCCTTCAAGATCCTATTAAGCAAACGTCTTCAATCACTTCTTAAGGAACATCTACCTACGGAACCTCCTGACAACATTGAGGACCATTGGTCTAAGCTGAAAACCTCCATTACTGCAGCTTGTGAACAAACTATTGGATACAAAACTAAAAAACATCAGGATTGGTTTGATGAAAATGATAATGAGATTAAATATATAATTGACAAAAAAAGGAAAGCCTTCCAAATATGGCAAAATGATATTAACTGCGCTGCCAAGAAAAAAATCTACGCTAGTGCAAAGGCTGAGGTCCAAAGAAGAACAAGAGAACTTAAGAACGCCTGGTGGAAAAAGAAAGCTGAAGAAATTCAACAACTTGCAGAATCTCATGATGCACGGGGCTTTTTTAAGGCCACAAGGGCCATTTATGGACCAAAAACCTATGGTACAAACCCTTTACAATCAAAAGATGGCACCAAACTCTTAAAAGACAAAGAGTCTATTGCACTGCATTGGAAAGAGCATTATTATGACCTTTTAAATCGTAAATCTAAGGTGGATAATGAGATTTTTTCGCAAATCCCGCAAAAACAAATTAGAGAGGAACTTGCAATACTCCCCACTTTGGATGAAGTAAAAAAAAGCCATTAATCAAATGAAGAATAACAAAGCTAGTGGACCAGATGGGATTCCTGCTGAAATCTTTAAAGAAGGGGGGCCCGAACTTGTACAACATCTTCATAAACTCATCGAAAAAATCTGGGTAAGAGAAGAGATCCCAGAAGACTTCAGGGATGCCATAATTATCACCCTCTTTAAGAAAAGTGATAGAACAGAGTGTGGAAACTATCGGGGCATTTCTCTCTTAGCTACCGCAGGTAAAATATTTGCCAGGATTCTCGCAAACCGTCTTCTATCTATTTCAGAAGAGATCCTCCCTGAAACTCAATATGGTTTCCGCCCCTCTAGAGGGACAGTAGACATGATTTTTACTGCACGTCAGCTCCAAGAAAAATTCCGGGAGCAAAATCAACCCCTTTATATGGCATTTATTGATCTTGCTAAGGCCTTTGATACTGTAGACCGAACAGCTCTCTGGACTATCCTTATGAAAATTGCTATTTTCATCGCCATGATTTTACATCTTGTCGAGGGGAAACTTCCCACTGGTGTGGGAATTATATATCGAACAGATGGAAAGCTTTTTAATCTCAGCAGGCTGAAAGCAAAAAGTAAGGTAATTACAACCTCTGTTGTGGAACTTCAGTATGCTGATGATAATGTGGTCTCTGCACATTCAGAGGATGATCTCCAAACTATCCTAAATGCTTTTGCAGAAGCATACGGAAAACTTGGGTCTCTCACTTAACATCAAAAAAACCAAAGTGCTTCATCAGCAAGTGAAAGCTAACCCTTTGGTGATGCCATCTATCCAGCTTGGCGGGACAATACTGGAAAATGTCGATCATTTTCTCTATCTTGGCAGCTATCTTTCTGTTACAGCTAACATCGACAGTGAAATCCAGCATCGTTTGAGCTCCGCAAGTGCCGCGTTTTCTCGAATGAAACATAGAGTGTTCGAGGATCGGGATATTTATAAGAAGACCAAAACACTGGTTTATGAAGCCATTGTATTGCCAACTTTATTGTATGCCTGCGAAACATGGACTATCTATAAACATCACTTCTACCTCCTTGAAAGATTTCATCAACGTTGCCTCCGGAAAATCCTGTGAATTACTTGGGAAGATAGGCGAACAAATGTCAGTGTACTGGAAGAAGCAAAGACTACTAGCATTGAAAAAATGATCCTTCAACGCCAACTTCAGTGGACCGGTCATGTTGTTCGAATGCCTGACTGCCGTCTCCCAAAGCAGTTACTTTATTCCCAACTCAAGGATGGAAAGTGGAATACCGGTGGTCAATATAAGAGGTTTAAAGATGTTCTTAAGGCTAATCTAAAAAAATGCAATATAAACATCAAAAACTGGGAAGCTCTGGCCCATGAACGATCTAACTGGAGATTGGCCTTTCACAAAGGTTCTATGGACTTTGAAGAAGCTCGAGTGCAAGGTGAAAGGGAGAAACGTGCTAAGCGAAAAGCACATAAAATGAATCCTTTAGAGGACCATCTTCCATCTGGTAACCTGTGTCCTCACTGTGGGAAGCTGTGTGGATCTAGAATTGGCCTCCACAGTCACTTACGGGCCCATCGCTAGAGTCTACACAATTTTCTTTAGAATTTTCCTCCTTTTAAAATCTTTTTGTAAATTTTCTTTTTCTTTTTTTTTATCCTGGAAGACAATCTTACTCGGTCACGAGTGATCGCCTGACTGACTGACTGACTGTCAGGTGTCTGTGCTTTTGCATATGGTGGAGACATGCATGTATCATGACAACTTCTCAGCAAATTGTGACTGGGTGTGAACACACCAATTGTGAACTCAGACTTCAGTTGTCCTTGAGTGGTGGCACCAGCACTGAGAAGACAACAGCCTTTTGAAATGATGCTGTATTTAAAGTTGAAAGGCTTTGCATAGATATAATGCAGCATGTTTACTCAGAAATAAGTCCCAGTGAGTGAAATGGGGTTTACTCCTAAGCAAGTATGTTTAGGACTGCAGCAGTAAAAAGGATATGGATTATCCATAAGAACTTGCTTAAGAATATGTTTTGATTGTATCCCTTCACAAGCACAGAAAGCAATTATCACCATCATAAATGCTTATTGTTATGATGTGCTGTGTGTGTGTGTGTGTGAAGGGTAGGCTTCCATATGCTACAAGCTACACTGCACACTTCTGCAGATTCCTTGTCAGCATGTCAGCATAGGAAGGCTGGTTTTGCCCTCACTGCAGTGATGTTCACAAATGCAACACTTTGTTTTTGAATGGGAACTGTTCACTTATATGAGAGAAAGTAGTCACTTGAGAATGCTACTGGAGTTGGGGTTAAACCTGTTCCCTGACCACTGCATGGTGACTTGTGCCCTTTCAATTGCATAGCTACACACTGTGTTTTGTTTCTTAGGGCGCAATCCTATGCTGGGAGCTGTAGCACACTCTCCTGTCTAAAAATGCATAGTATTGTACCTTTAGTGTGCTTCCAGATGGAGGTCCTAGCACTAACAGTCCGAAGGCATTGTGTAGCTATTCTGTCTTTTCTTCCTTAATACATTTTCCATGGTAAGAAAAAAGATGTAAGAATTGGTGGGAAACATGTGACGGAACCAGTGAAAGATAATATCTGAAGCCCCCTGTAAAATTTCATGAATTAAGCCTTGTCTGGAAGCACCTTTGGTCACACTAAATGTGTGACAGAATGTTGGAAACGTGTGTGTGTGTGTGTGTATGACACATCTAATGTACTTCTACAGTCTCCTGTCCAGGATTCTGGTGTAAATAATGAGTGATTCTGTGGGAAGCTGGCAGATAAGTAGTCCTGCTCTTCAGCAGGGGGCTGGAGGACTAAAGGCGCAATCCTATGCAAGTTTCGACAGAAAAAAGGCCTATAACTCCCAGCATGCCCCAGCCAGCATGCTGGGAGTTGTAGGCCTTTTTCTGTCTAAACTGGCATAGGATTATGCCCCAAGTAGTGCTTGACCCCTGGGGTCCCTGCCACTGCCCCCTACAAAGACTATGCATGTGTGTAGGGCTCTGGTTTGCAACGCAGCAAGCTGAGACAAATGATTCGTTTTCTGGGGCCCAAGGCAAATTTGCCACCACCCCCGCCACCACCACCCCGCTCCTCCCTGCAGCCTTGATTCACTGGGAATACATCGTTATTTTTCACATTAGTCTTGTCTGTAAAACAACTGGAAGATGACAGGGCAGGTATTTGACCTCTCTTCCCTGCGTCTCAAAGCAAAAGGCCGAATTAACTCCCTTTATGTGGGAATAATGATGGCTTCGTTCATCAGGCTCTTGTGTCTCAAATTGCACCGGAAAGATGCTGCATCACGGGCCATCTTCCCTGTTCGTGGTGTATGTAGCTGCTACTAGGGCAGCCAAGTCATTCTTCTTCCACTCATCCACCCGTTGCCGGCCTTGCAGGGAAATCATGTTCGCTCTGTTAGGAAGGCTGGGGCAGTCCTCCGAAAAAAGAAAGGTTCATTAGGTGGTGTTAGCCCCCATCAGCGCCCTTTCCCCTCGCCTCACCTCGCCTTTCTTTTGTATGCTGAGTCATAAAAGCAACAGCCTCCTCCACCCCCGCTGGTCGAGTACATGTTGGTATGCTCTGCCCGCCCGGCTCTCGCTCTCTCTCCCCCCCCTTCCTCCCCGGCGCGTTGGTGCGTTCCACCCCATCCCGCCCCTCAGCCACTTCGGAGCCCAATGGTACGTCTCATTCTCCCCCTGCGGCTGGGAACACTGGTTGGCTCCGGCAGTAGCAGAGTCCCGTCCGGTCCCGCCCCGCCTCCCTCCGCCTTGTCATTGATGTTGTTGTTTTTGTCGCAGGAGCCGGAGGGGAGGCCGGGGCCGGGCTCGGGGCTGCGGCCGCCGGCGGCTGTGCCGGCGATGTCGTCGGTGTGCGGGGGGTCGGTGGGCGCCGGCTCCCTGCCCAGCGAGCTGGTGGTTCACATCTTCTCGTTCCTGGCGGCCCCGGACCGGCTTCGGGCCTCGGCCGCCTGCTCGCACTGGCGCGAGTGCCTCTTCTACCCGGCCCTGTGGCCCCGGCTGCGCCTCAGCTTGCGCGTCTGCCCGGCCGAGCGCCCGCGCCTCGACTTCCTCATGCGCAAGTGCGGCTGGTTCGTGCGCGAGCTCCGCGTCCAGTTCGCCGCCGACAACTACCCCAGCGGCGGCGGTAGCGCCGGCGGAGCGGGAGGAGGAGGAGGCGCCAGCGGCGTTTGCGAAGAAGCGACGGCCGCGGCAGCCGCGGCGGCGGAGGGAGAAGCGCCGCTCTGCCCTCGCTGGCTGGAGCTGCTGAGGACGTACCTGGAGCTCGTGCTCTGCGTGTTAAGCAGCGTCCGCAACAACAGGTAGGGGACGCCGTGGAAGCAAGCAAAACCCATCTCTGCCCCTTCCTGCGGAAAAACAAAGAACGGGGTGGCTAAACCCCCCCCCCCGACTCTCTTTCAAACTCTCATACAGTTGCTTTTACCAGCTGTATGACTGGGAGAATTTCAACTGGTGGAGTTCTGTATATGGGGGAAGCGCCACCTGTTGAATTACTTCGTGTCACCCAGCAGTTAAAAACTCTTCAATCCTTCCGGGGTCGGAGGGGAAGATATATATTGGTGGCTAGGCCAGGGGTAACATAACATAGAGGAACATATGCACATCAGGTTTCCAAATGCAGCGGAGAAGATCCCTGCTGAGATTACAGCGTTGCTCTTACCTGGGCATTTCAAGTACTGTAGGGAAGCCTGGTCCTGTGGTGTCACTTAAAAGGGGGTCTCTTAGGTACAGTAGAGTTAGATTTGCCAGGTGCCTCCTATTTTGATTCATTCAAAATACACTTGTCAGATGTTTCAACAAAAGCCCGCCAGTTGTTTTGACTCCTAGACTAACAGCTGATGAAAGACTCATGTTCCTAACATGCCCATTCCAAAGTGTCTGTATCAGTCTTCCCCAGCCTTGTGCCCTCCAGATGCTTTGAGCTACAACTCTCAGCAGTCCTGACCATTGGCAGTCCTGCTAGCTGTGGGATGCTGGGAGTTGTAGTTCAACCCATCTGGAGCGCACCAGGTTAGGGAAGGCTGTGCTAGGGACATCCATTAAATTATCTGCTCTGGCCTGTTACATATTTGGATAACATAAGGAACATCTTTCTTTAGTTTTACAAGTGATATCAGCCCATCAAAAGACTATGAGAACTTTTCCTCAGTGAAACTAGCATTAGTTGTCATATGACAAAGGAGTCACATAGTTAAGCACATATGTTGTGTTTGTATGCATGTAACATTACAATTCCATTCAAGATTTCCAAGATTCCCATTCTTTCAAGGTCATGTAATGAAGAAACCTAATTTGAGCAGTAATGCTCCAAGACTGTGTACATACGTATCTTTCTGTTTCTTTCTGTGCTAATCTTGCTTTGCATCGCTTCACTGCAGATTGAAATGTCCTTTTCAATAAGAGATTGTGTATTGCTCCCCCATGCTGTGCTTTTCTCTCTTTCCTAGAGCCAGCTCTACATATAGTATATTCTATAGTTTGTGTGTCTTAAATAATTTCCAGCTTGGAGAGTAAGAAAAACTTGTTACAATACTCTGTTTAAATCAGAATATGAAACCACCACAATTGGAACAGCAAGTAGGAGATGTGGTGAAAACTGAACCAGAGATTTCCAGGGTCACATCTCAGTTTCTCAGGTACTATGATGTACTAGCTTTTGTCACATGAGGTCATGTGGATACATCTATAGTGAAACAAGCGTGTGAGCTGTGAGTCAAGAAATCACAGTTCGTATCTTGCCACAGTTAAGAATTCATTTGGTGACCTACTGTTAGGGTCTTTTTGTTGCTTCATGTTCTTGCTTATGTTACACTAATGGAAAAGCTGCTTGCTGTAAAGAGCTGAAATAGCCTTTCCATATGGAGTAAACCCATTGAAGGAGCAAGCCAAAAAGCAGAAAAAGAGAGGAGAGAGGCGGCAGAGAACAAATAATAGTAAGCCATTAGACTGAGGATGAAGCTGCTAGGTCTGCAGCAGTCTAGGTGGGTTCCTCTCTACTAGAAGCCTGCTAAAGCTATGGGGAAGTTGGACCCTCAGCAGTGTCCTCTAGGTCTTACCCCTCCACCTAGCTGGCTAATCAGGACCCTACAGCTGGACTAAATCAGTGGGCAGAGATAACAGTGCCTCCAGCTCTTCATTGCCTTTAATGCCATTGCCTATATATAGGAAAATAGAGGAATTCATGGAGTGTAGGGCTTTCTCCCACAGTTCTGTAGTACCTGGGAAGTGGAAACTCTATGGTATTACAAGGACCATTTGTATCTTGTGGCTGGTCCTGGATGCTGTCTATGGATTACCTTCCATTTGACCATCCCTGCTATTGACCACTTTAGGCCCTGTTTGCATAAAAGAGATCTCCAGTGTTGTTTATGTACCCTTATTTTTGCTGTAGCTAAAGCAATTCTGTTAACTTCACACCAGTAATTCTGCTGCAGCTGGTTGAGATTGCAGAGGCAATCCTGTTTCTTCAAAGAGTGTTTATGTGAACAGCACCACTGAAAGTACTGTCAGATGCACACAGAAAGAATCTAACCAGGTAACTTGAGGAACAAACTAGATGTTACACATATATGCCTATAACAAAACCATGATGGCTGCATCTTGTAAGGAAATGCAGCTTCATTGGGGGCAATTCTGAGTTGAGAAGCAAAGGAGTGCTTATCTGTTTCCGTACTGACCATTTATCCTGCTCCATATTGCCTTTTCCAGGCTTCTTCCACTCCTGCAGGGTTCCAACGAGATGTTTACACTCACAAATTTATTTCTGGAACCCTGCATTCTGAAACTGCTTATTTCTGGTAAGCAGCTCAGGGGGTGGTTTCAAAAGGAAAAATAGTTGGTAGGAGAAAGGGTTAGCTTCCAGCCACATCCTTGCTTGAAACTGTCTCCTTCTAAAGCTGCTTTTCCTTACAGAAAGAGAATCAGGTCTTCATTAGATGTATTTGCATACAATGTGTACTTAGGCCCTGAGGTAACTAACCAGGGCACAAACCTCTAAGGAGGATGCTAGGCTAGGGTGTGAGAAAAAGCTAATTGCCAAATGACTAGTGTTTGATCAGGTCCCTGGTGTATGTTTTGTCAACGACTGTTGAACATATATGCATGTCTTCTTTATTGTCATAATGACATGCACACAGAGCTGACAAGTAGTAGGAACTATTTTTCATTTGATAAAACTGTTCAGAGAAATCTTAATTAAATCCTACAAATATACTTGGCCCTTCTTTTTCTTAGTGAAAGGTTTGAAGTTTTCTTCCCCCCAATAAATACCAATTTTAGGTGGTTTTGATCTCTCCCATTCCTTTATTTATTTAATTTACTAAGGGGGAAAATTAATTAGTTATGTTCTGCAAAAGCAATTTCTGAAAAACTTTAAGATTGTAATCTATGTTCACTTACCTGGGAGCAAGCCCCATGGAACACAATAAAATTACTTCTAAGTAAATAAATAAGTAAAAATATGTAGTGCTGTAGGTAAGGTGTTGCACTCAAGAAGTTCTATTTAGTATTCCACTTATGCTTTTCAGAGGATACCTATCCTCTGAAGAATGATGTACCTATGGTTCCTGGGCAGTCTCCTATCCCAGGCCAACTTGGTTGGCTTTAGCTGCATCATAGAATCATAGAATCATAGAAAAGTAGAGTTGGAAGGGGCCTACAAGGCCATCGAGTCCAACCCCCTGCTCAGTGCAGGAATCCAGGTCAAAGCATCTCTGACAGATGTCTGTCCAGCTGCACCTTGAATGCCTCCAGAGTGGGAGAGCCCACCACCTCCCTAGGTAGTTGATTCCATTGTCTTATTGCTCTGACAGTCAGGAAATTTTTCCTGATGTTTAGGTGGAATCTAGGTTCCTGTAACTTGAGCCCATTATTCCATGTCCTGCAAACTGGGATGATCGAGAAGAGATCCTGGCCCTCCTCTGTGTGACATCCCTTCAAATACTGGAAGAGTGCGATCATATCTCCCCTCAGTCTCCTCTTCTGAAGGCTAAACATGCCCAGTTCTTTCAGTCTCTCCTCATAGGGCCTTGTTTCCAGTCCCTTGATCATCCTTGTTGCCCTCCTCTGAACCCTCTCCAGTTTGTCTATGTCCTTCTTAAAGTGAGGTGCCCAGAACTGGACGCAGTACTCAAGATGAGGCCTAACCAGTGCCGAGTAAAGGGGAATTATCACTTCCCGTGATTTGGAAGCTATACTTCTATTAATACAGCCCAAAATAGCATTTGCCTTCTTTGCAACCACATCGCATTGCTGGCTCATATTCAGTTTGTGATCTACCACAATTCCAAGATCCTTCTCACTTGTAGTATTGCTGAGCCAAGTGTCCCCCATTCTGTAACTCTGCATTTGGTTTCCTCTCCCTAGGTGCAGCACTTGGCATTTATCCCTATTAAATTTCATTCTGTTGTTTTCGGCCCAGCGCTCCAGCCTATCGAGGTCACTTTGAATTTTGTTTCTGTCTTCCAGAGTATTAGCTGTTCCACCCAACTTTGTGTCATCTGCAAATTTGATAAGCATTCCCTGTACCTCCTGATCCAAGTCATTAATAAAAATGTTGAAGAGCACCGGGCCCAGGACCGAGCCCTGTGGTACCCCGCTCGTTACCTCTCCCCAGTTTGAGAAGGAACCATTGATAAGCACTCTTTGAGTCCGATTCTGTAGCCAATTGTGGATCCACCTGATAGTTGTTCCATCTAGCCCACTCTTAGCTAGCTTACTAATCAGGATATCATGAGGCACTTTGTCGAAAGCTTTGCTGAAGTCCAGATATATAATGTCCACAGCATCCCCACAGTCCACAAGGGAGGTTACCCGATCAAAAAATGAGACCAGATTAGTCTGGCAGGATTTGTTCTTGACAAATCCATGCTGGCTTCTAGTAATCACTGCATTGTTTTCAAGGTGCTTGCAGACTGACTTCTTTATAATCTGCTCCAAAATCTTCCCGGGGATTCTGTAGGCAATGTGAGTGATAACTATGCTGTGGCCCCAGGTAGTGAATGGAGATGAGCAATCCCATTGAATCACTGGACAAATGGGAAGTCTCATCCACACTGTACAGTGCTGAAAGGAATTGCATGTGTTGGATGCTGCATCAACTCTGTGCTGCTCATGTGCTGGGTGCTGTGCAAACAGTTCCCATTCCAACAGTAGCCTTGATTAGTAGATGTGGATATCCAGAAAAATATCTGAACATGTAATACCTTGTTGCATGAACAAATCCTCATCTAGCAAAGAAGTCTGCTCAGGAAAGCTTGCTTCTATGTGTGGATATTTTTGGTGCGTTGGGGTGATAATGCATTTGTAAGTAGTGTTGCTGAGAAGTAATTCCTACTCAAACAGTGGGTTGGTTCACATGTAAAGCCAAACCATGGTTTGGTGTTAGAGCTGGAGTGGGCAACTTGTGGCCCTCCAGTTGTTGGACTGCAACCTTTGTCATCCATCACAATTGGCTATGATGGCTAGGACTGATGGGAATTACAGTCCAACAACATCTGGAGGGCCACAAGTTGCCTACCCTTGTGTTAGAGGATGGAGCCTCAGGCTTGTATGTTCCTTACTCTCCATGCAGGCCTCTTAGTTACTTCCTGTGGTTTGCCACAGAACAGGAAGTAACTAATTGGCTCTTATGTATGTGAGGGTCGGGAGACATGCATAGTCAAAAGCCTTGTTCCTGTACATGTGAGCCAAATTGGAGTTGAACTATTTCCATGTAAATATGTTTTAAGATTGTGTGCTTGGAAATCAAAGGGCACTGTATCCTTTGGGACCTTGAAAAAGTTATATTTCTATCTTCTCTTCCTTTTGTGGGTGGGAAGGTATTCAATTGGTTCTGCCAAGTTACATTCTTCACAGCTGAAAATGTGCTGTTTTAATTTGTTTGGGAATGGTAACTCTGGGCTACTTTCCTGACACTCTTAATTTCAAATATGAGCAATCTCTAAAATAAAGATGCTAAACTAGTTCTTCCTGTCTCTTCCCTTTCTCTTTCTTCATCTGCAGCTGCCCAACAATTACTATGTTTGTCACATTTGGTTTTTGAGGAAATATGCCTGGTTTTGACCTGTACAAGATGTGGTGTTAACCTGTTAGAGCATCTATTTAATAAAACTGAGAAAGCTAGGAAAGAAGGCTGAAAAGGCATATTAGCATCAGTAGGCTTCTAAAAGTTAAGACATTTATTTCTGCCATTGAATTCTTAGAACAAAAAGGGCAGAGTAGAAGCACATTGACTGATAAACTTACCGTAGCAACAATCACTTCTTGTGGAGGGTTTCCAGTGTGTTTCAGAACAGTGGAAAATTCCCATATCATCACAGTATTAGATTAGAATGCTGGTAGCTTTATTTTCCCCACATAATGATTTCAAGCAAAATGGCATATTTCATTGCACAACCTAATAGTTTAAAATAGCTTGCAAGCTAAACATTCTTCAACCATGGTGTGGAGATGAAAAATGGGTGATATGCTCAGGTTCATGGTAACATGGCTGAGTTTTTCGCTCCTGAGAAAATTGAACAGCTTCCTCCTCTGTTTCATTTTATCCTTCAGTTACATAGGCAGGGATAAAACTTGGTCTATTTTTCTTTAGAATTTCCTCCTTTTAAAATTTTCTTTTTGTAATTTTTTTATCCTGGAAGACAATCTTACTCGGTCACGGGTGATCGCCTACACACAGATAAAACTTGGTAAAACTTTCTCTTAACATATGAATGCATGTGTACATTTCAAATGTACCTTTTGAAATCTTTGTTTTGCCAGTTAGGTGTCTTCATTTAATACAAGTGGCCTGAAGTACAAGGCTCAAAAATTGAGGTGTTCACTTAAAACTTGTGGAGAAAGCCTAACACAAGTCTGCACACACACACACAGTCTTCGCCCAAGGGAGGGGGCGAGGAAGGGGGGATGAAGTCACAGGAGAAGTAGCCAGACAGACCGTCATCCCCAACAAAGAAGAGTCTCGGTGGAGATCCACAAAACCAAGGAAGGACCATCAAGAACCATCAAACTATCAGGGCAGTCTCAAAGAGCTGTAAAGTACCAGTACATCACCTTCTTCCCGGGCAGGAATAAGCCCACCTGATACGAAGGGGCAGGCATAAGCCCCCACCTGACCTGGAGGGTGGGGAGAGCGGGAACTCAGGGGTAGAAAACCCCTCTCCCTTCCAGTAAAGGGTTGTTGGGAACCCAGGGTACTTCGGGGCCAGATTCGTCCTCCAAGCGGCAGCCGGAGTAAGCCATTCTCATCCCCGGATCGGCTGACCCGGAGCCAGGCTGAAACTGACTAGCGTAAAGTCTCTGATCTGAGGTAACTGACCAGATTCAATTCGCTAGCCTAAGAGCCTGTTTCATTGATGAACGCAGGGGTCAACTAAGGTTGTGTTGACATTGTAGTATTCCTGGAAAGCTGTTTGTTCCGCTCTGTGTTTTGTGTAAACAAATAAAAGCCTTATTTGGTTATTTAAAGGGCTTTGGTTTCCTCTTGTGTGCGAAAGCCTCGCAGGTGGTCGCCAGCGCTCGTACGGGCTGTAACTCAGTGCCGGTTAACCCGTTAAGCGCCGAACTCACGCATAGGCTCCAGGTGGTGATCCTTCACAAACTAATCAAAAACTTATAATAGCCTAGAGCCCAAGGAAATAGATCCCCATGTTTTTGCAACTGAATAGCCAAAAAGCTTTGAATTCAGAATAGAATTCTGGATTGACATGGGTAGGAGGTTAATTTATTCTGCTCAAATGAAGATTTGACATTCTTTGCAGAAAGGCAGAGCCCTTTAAAGAACAATGTAGTTAAAACTTTGGGAATAAAAACTATTGAGGTACACTCACTAATGATTCTGGTTAAGTATGTTTTATAATTATCTTGTTTAATGGCCCTTGAGAGCTCTCTGTTTGCATTTAGCACTGTGGTAGCCTTGTTGGCTGTAGTCCCACCCACATAATGCAGTGGCATCATGACATAGGACAGGTTTGCATGACAACCCACCCTGTGAATAAGCTACACAGAACAACCCTCAGTGTGCCTGACAGACGATCAGGCTCACCATGGGTTATTCTCCCCCTCCTTCCCCCTTGGTCCTGCAGCCGGTATCCCAGTGTCCTTCGCGGTACAACCTGTCTTGTCTTCCCCGTGCCCACTCTGATTGTGACCCATTTTCATTCACTACAGTTTTATTTATTTTTTCAGAGCTTCAAAAAAACGCAATTGGGGTTGTATTTTTTTTTCCAGTCCCAGAAATGTGCGCAAATGTCTTCTTTTTTAAAAATTGTCGGTCTTTTGCAGTTGCGTGAGTGCGCTCTTACAGCTTTCCTATACAGTCATGTCTTGGACTGAGAGCATAATTCGTTCCGGAAAGGTGCTTGTAATCCAAAACACTCTTATATCAAAACGAAATCCAAAAAAAAAAATTTGTACAGAGATTTTTAACTTAAGCCGTACTACAGTACTTGTATTGCAAGACGACGCTTGTATATCAAGTTAAAAAAATAAATAAATAAATATTTAAAAATTTGCTTGTCTTGCAAAACGCTCTCAAACCAAGTTACTTGTAATCCAAGGTATTACTGTATATGTAGTCTTGCCTGGTCAATGCCGTTGTTAGTTTCAGCTTGCAAATGCTAACAGATACATGAGGCAAGACTGTATATAGGCAAAATTGCGTACAGTTGACAGCGGTCAGTTGCTAAGCTGTCGATTGGAAAGTACCAGCAAATGGGAAAAAGCTGCAGAGTAGGTGCACCAAAAGGCTTAAGATCTTCCCCTTAGCAATAATCTTCTTGATTTCTAGTGTTGAACTGACACTTCTTAGTGCCCTCTCCCTTTCAACACTTCCCCAAGTCTCAAGCTATTCCAGAAAGGGGAGATCTTAAAGCCACCCCCTTTTCAAGGTTCCTTTTTGGAGCCATTACTGCAGTTCCCTGACAGCTGTCAAAAAAGCCTGAGAAGGTGGCTGAATGGGACAAAGTGAATGGGGCCACGTTGAGGAGGGCACCCCATTGATCCATCCTTTTCTGCCACCTCTAAGGGGTATTTTTTTAAAACACTCTGGGAAATTTGCGCTGCTTTTTTTTTTTTTTTTTTACAGGAAAATATATACGTAGATTTCATGACTGGGCAGTAAGTGGAGGGAAAATATATGCAGATTTCAAGGCTGGGAAGTAAATGGAGGGGAAATATAATGCAAATTTTAAGACATTTGCGCACATTTCTAGGGCTGAATTTATTTATTTTTAAAGGTGGCAAACCAGCGACAGCCATTCAAAGATGACCTGAAAACAAAAAAGGACACGTATAGGAAGTGGAAGGAAGGACAGGCTACAGGGAAGAGTACAGGCAGGTAGCACAGAACTGCAGGAATAGTGTCAGGAAGGCTAAAGCTGAGAATGAGCTAAGGTTAGCGAGGAATGCTAAAAGCAACAAAAAAGCTTTCTTCAGATACATGCACAGTAAAAGACAGAAGAAAGAACTGGTGGTTCAACTACGCAATGAGGATGGCAAATTGATAACAGAAGACAAAGAAAAGGCAGAAGTGTTCAATTCCTACTTCGGCTCGGTCTTCTCCCAAAAGAGGGTCTATGACCCCCCTGGCAAACCTGAAGTGCAGACTGAAGGGGCAGAATTGCAGCTTGAGATTGATAGGCAAATGGTCAAGGAGCACCTGATTACTCTGAACGAGTTTAAATCTCCAGGGCCTGATGAGCTGCATCCTAGAGTAATAAAGGAACTGGCAGAAGAACTCTCAGAACCACTGTCTATTATCTTTGAGAATCATGGAGGACAGATGAAGTGCCAGACGACTGGAGGAGGGCAAATGTTGTTCCCATCTTCAAAAAGGGCAAGAAGGAGGAACCTGGGAACTATAGGCCAGTCAGTCTGACATCAATCCCTGGGAAGATTTTTGAGCAGATTATAAAGAAGTCAGTCTGCAAGCACCTTGAAAACAATGCAGTGATTACTAGAAGCCAGCATGGATTTGTCAAGAACAAATCCTGTCAGACTAATCTGATCTCATTTTTTGATCGGGTAACCTCCCTTGTGGACTGTGGGGATGCTGTGGACATTATATATCTGGACTTCAGCAAAGCTTTCGACAAAGTGCCTCATGATATCCTGATTAGTAAGCTAGCTAAGAGTGGGCTAGATGGAACAACTATCAGGTGGATCCACAATTGGCTAAAGAATCGGACTCAAAGAGTGCTTATCAATGGTTCCTTCTCAAACTGGGGAGAGGTAACGAGCGGGGTACCACAGGGCTCGGTCCTGGGCCCGGTGCTCTTCAACATTTTTATTAATGACTTGGATGAGGAGGTACAGGGAATGCTTATCAAATTTGCAGATGACACAAAGTTGGGTGGAACAGCTAATACTCTGGAAGACAGAAACAAAATTCAAAGTGACCTCGATAGGCTGGAGCGCTGGGCCGAAAACAACAGAATGAAATTTAATAGGGATAAATGCCAAGTGCTGCACCTAGGGAGAGGAAACCAAATGCAGAGTTACAGAATGGGGGACACTTGGCTCAACAATACTACAAGTGAGAAGGATCTTGGAATTGTGGTAGATCACAAACTGAATATGAGCCAGCAATGCGATGTGGTTGCAAAGAAGGCAAATGCTATTTTGGGCTGTATTAATAGAAGTATAGCTTCCAAATCGCGGGAAGTGATAATTCCCCTTTACTCGGCACTGGTTAGGCCTCATCTTGAGTACTGCGTCCAGTTCTGGGCACCTCACTTTAAGAAGGACATAGACAAACTGGAGAGGGTTCAGAGGAGGGCAACAAGGATGATAAAGGGACTGGAAACAAGGCCCTATGAGGAGAGACTGAAAGAACTGGGCATGTTTAGCCTTCAGAAGAGGAGACTGAGGGGAGATATGATCGCACTCTTCCAGTATTTGAAGGGATGTCACACAGAGGAGGGCAAAGATCTCTTCTCGTTCATCCCAGTTTGCAGGACACGGAATAATGGGCTCAAGTTACAGGAACCTAGATTCCACCTAAACATCAGGAAAAATTTCCTGACTGTCAGAGCAATAAGACAATGGAATCAACTACCTAGGGAGGTGGTGGGCTCTCCCAGTCTGGAGGCATTCAAGGTGCAGCTGGACAGACATCTGTCAGAGATGCTTTGACCTGGATTCCTGCATTGAGCAGGGGGTTGGACTCGATGGCCTTGTAGGCCCCTTCCAACTCTACTTTTCTATGATTCTATGATTCTATGATTCCAAAGTGCCACATGGGCATTAGTGGAGGGGCTGTCACTGGCAGTGGAACTGGTAAGATCGTGAGGATTGGCTTGCTAGCCGATCCCTGTAACCCATGATGAAATCGCTCTGCTGGGTTCAGACAACATAGCAACTCATTGTGAATCGAACAATCCCTAGAACAGGGGTCCTCAAACTACGGCCCGCGGGCCACATCCGGCCCGCCGGGTCTTTTCATCCAGCCCGGCGGCCGATCTAGAGTTGTGAGGGAAGAGGGGCGGCTGAGCCGGCGGGGGGGGGCATGGGCCGCCTGCCGGGCCACCTGCCTGCCTGCCTGCCGCCCTGCATCTCCTGCGGGGGGGAAGGGGAGGAGGGGCGACTTAGCCAGTAGCGGGGCGCGGACAGGCTTTACTTTATCCGCCTCGCCGCCCGCTGGTCCCGTCGCGTCACTTCTGGCGCGGCGGAAGTGACGCGACAGGACCCTGCTCCGGCGCGTCCATCCTGGACCCCGCCCGCACTGTTTTTCAAAACTGAGCACGGGCGGAGTCCAGGATGGCCGCCGCTGCCGCCTCGAGCGGAGGCTGTGGCGGAGGCACCGGCAGCAGCAGCAGCGCGCAGGGGACTAGGTAGGATGGTGGCGGCGGGGGCGGGTTACGGGGGCAGGGGGGGTCCTGCGGTGGCGGCAGCAGCGGGGAGCGGCGGGGCGGTCCTGCAGCGGCAGTGGGGGATGGCGCGGGGGCGGGGGGTCCTGTGGCGGCGGCAGTGGGGGGGCGGGGGATGGTGGCGGGGGTCCTGCAGCGGCAGTGGGGGAGTCCTGCAGCGGCAGCGGGGGACGGCGCGGGGGGTGCTGCAGCGGCGGCAGCGGGGGATGGCGGCAGGGTGGTCCTGCAGCGGGGGCAGCAGGGGGGCAGCATGAAGGAGGCGGCACAGGGGAGTCCCAGTGAGTCCAGCCCCCCAACAGGCTGAGGGACAATGAACTGGCCCCCCGTGTAAAAAGTTTGAGGACCCCTGCCCTAGAACAAGCCATGGGTTGCCAGGGTGGCTTGTTGCCCCCAAACAAGCCACCCTGCGGGAAGTGGTCTGGGTTTGGACAACATGACAACCCACCATTGCTAGTTACCCATGATGGGTTGCCATGTCATGTGAACCAAGTCATGGTGTGAGCAAGGCTCACTAATAAAAGTGGATAGAGCTATGTCAAAAGGCATAGCATGATCTGGCCTGAAGTTAACATTGTGCACAGTTCACCATGGCATACAGACAGATAAGTGGAGCTATCTTGCCTGTTATGTGGTTGGCTGAGTAACTCCCTCTCCCCTACTTCAATGTTTGAGGGGTGGATGCTATATATATATATATATATATATATATATATATATATATATTTTAATGGTGATTTAAAATATGGAAATGAGAGTAGAATATGTTCTGCCATTGGAAAAGATTGATGCCTCCTGCTTGACTAAGAGCAAAAGGCCAATCTTAGCTTTTTAATTAAACTGCTACAAGGTCCCCAGGTTTTCCCAGAAATATTGGTTATAAAATGTGCTTCTGAGTATACCATACTGTGCAGCCTCAAGAGTGCAGGCCTGTTTTGGAATAGGTTGATACACGGGAGCATGCACAAGATCCTCTTCAGAACTACTGTCAGTGCTGTGTGCCCATCTTAGTTGTCTCTCTGCATACTAGGAATGCAGGGGAGGAGGAGCAGGTGGTCAGTGGAGCATGAGGAGTGGGGAAAAGGGTGATTATGGCAGAGGCAGTGGAGGAGGATACACTCTGAATTTTCAGTTACAAAGCTGAGGTATTACCAAAGCCACTAAATAATATTCAGCAGTAGGTTGCTAACATTAATTGTTGTTGTATTCCCAAAAAATGTAATTGAAAACCAGCTATCACTCTATTCTCAAAAATATATATTTATTTTAAAAAATTATAGGAAACTGCTGACAAACCACTTCACTGTCTTGTTTGATGGCAGTGAAATTTGACAGATTCTCATCTAAGAACAAGAGAGATCTGTCACATGGTTACTAATATTTTTAGGCAGTCTGTTAGATATGTACATATCCTTCAACTTAGTAGATATTTTCGGTGTCAGTAAAAAGTTAACTTCATGCTGCATGCTAATAAACATTCTAGGCATCTTTCCATCCTTCCTTTTTGGAAAGTCTTGCCATAGTGGTATTTGTTGTTACTGCTATATTTTTAGGGTTGTTTAAATTATATATTCCCCTGTGCTTACTCTCTTCCCGATTAGTAGTTTTCTCTCTGGTGCATAGCTTTGTATGGAATTCAGAAGCTATATAGCATAAACCATAGTGCACATAAATGTGTAGTTGAGGTATTTGCATCTACTAGTTTTAGATTCATATTCATGTGTTAAAACATAGGTGCATAATGTTAAAAATAGCCAAAGTTGTTGTCTAGATTTCAGCCACAAAAGTGCAGTAGACCACAATGCAGAATATCAGCATCTGAATGTACTTGATCACTTAAGAACATTAACTGTAGTTATATATGTGAATTAATGGTGGTAAGATTAATGAAGCAAATTCTCTTCTGTTTAGGACGTATAACACTGGTTATATTAACATAGGGAATAGGCAACTAGAGGCCCAGGGATCAAATCCAGTTCCTAAAACAAGGTTGGGCAACTTGTAGGGCAAAACATTTGGAGGGCCACAAGTTCCCTCACCATTGACTATGCTGGCTAGGGCTAATGGGAGTTTTAGGCCAAAACATCTGGAGGGCCTAAAGTTGCCCATCCCTGTTATATATGCTTTCTATCTGGCTCTACCTCCTCGTATAGCCCATGATCACCCATACAGACTCTCGTGCTCTTACAACCTATTCAGCCACTTTCATAGATTCATAGATCATAGAGTTGGAAGGAGCCTACAAGGCTATTGAGTCCAACCCCCTGCTCAATGCAGGAAACTAGAGAAGGGGTCTCCCATCCAAGTAGGTAATAACCAGGCCTGACCCTGCTTAGCTTTCCACACTCAGACAAACTGAGCCAGCGTGAGCGCTGAGGCACAGGCAAAGGGCTCTTTAAGCCCATTTTCTCTACAGCATGACCAGTAAGAGTGGCTTTGACAGAGCCCTCCCTGGATTATGCACCTAAGCTGTTCACTCCTGTGTAGAAGCCAAGGCACAGGGAAATAGTAGGGGGCAGCTGAGGTGCCTAGAGGAAGGAGGCTGCCAAAGTGTCTGTTGATGATTGTGTTGCAGGAGAGGGTGTTGAAGAGCCCCTTGTCTCTATCTTAGCTCATGTGGGAGTGAGTCAATGAGCCATTGATCAGTTGAAAATATGGTCCCTGTTGAAAATTAGTTGCTGACCTGGGAATTAATGGCTTTACTTGAGTTCTGTGCATAAAATATGGCTGGGCAGCATTAATAGTGTTTGAAAGATCTGGGACATAATATGGAACACAAAGTTCCCCAAGCAGTTCCATAAATTGCTCTAAAGCTCAAATACAAGCCTAATGCAGCCTGGAAAGTATTATTCATAAACTGTGGACCTAATGTCCTACATTAGAATATTGTTGCCTTTGACTCACAGTGGTTTCATGGGTGCACTTAATTGCTGCCTTTTGAATTTTTAGGACTTTATTGTTCATGGTATCATAAAGCTGAAAGAAATGCAGTGTTCACCCAGTCTTGCTTCTGCCTCAAGGACTTCACACCATGGCTACTTTGGGAACTGCTGAGATCTGGCTGTTGTTAGGAAAAAAGTGTTGTGAACTGAATGGAAAGCATTGGCCAAGCTAGCTGGTGATGATGGGAGTTGTAGTCCAACACATCTGGAGAGTGCTAGTTTGGGGAAAGCTGCTCTAGTGTAATGTTTGTGTTATAGGGGAAGGGATGGCAAACTCTGCGCTCTAGCAAATGACTTTTTGGTCAGTACTGAGTTAAATGAACCAGTGGTCTGACTCTGCATAAGGCAGCTTCCCACCTGTAGCTACTACTACTCTGTTTTCTTTCTTTGTAACATCAAATACAACATGTGACATCTCATCAATGCGTTGTGCATCTCCCCATCTTCACCTCCCAGCTGTGGTAGTGGCTGACTGGGCAGGTAGCACAGCAAAATGATTTCAGCTCATGCATTGTTTGTGTTGGACATTAACCTACCTCACAGGGTTGTGAGGAGGATGATAATATAAGTCGCCTTGGGTTCCTTGCAGGAAAAAGGCGGGGTATAAATATAATAAATAAATAAATAAAAATACAAGGAAGAATGACAGAAGAGAGGTAGCTCTAGTCTCTTAGGGCACAATACTATGCATGTTTAGACAGAAAAAGGTCCTATAAACACCCAGCATTTGCCAGCTAGCCATGCTGGCTGGGGAATGCTGGGAGTTATAGGACTTTTTTCTGTCTAAACATGCATAGGATTGCACCCTTAGTCTAGTTTGGCTCTCCACTGTGCAGTGTCTATAGATTACGCAACTGCACAAAACTTTCAAATGACAGTGTTGTTCTTCTAGCATCTACAATACCTGAGGCAAGAAATGCCAGGCTGCAGAGCTAAAAATAGTGTTAGTGCTTGATGTTCTTGGGTGCTAGCTGCTGCTTCTAATTAAAATGTTCACATTATTGTGGCCTGATTTTTCTAAGTGGAGCATATAGATCAGATATGAAAGCTGACCTCTTAGAAAATCTTTGGAAGGCAACCTGTGTGTTGCATATTGGCAATAAATAATGCACTCAAACTCGTTTGGGACATGAAATTAGCTGCAGCACGTACATAGTCTTTGGATCTGTGTTCATCAGGTATGACAATTCTTGAGTAGCTACCAATGAAGTGAATGGCAGCCTACTGAACTAAGGCTTGCACTGACATAGAAGTGTATAAAGAAGTACCTAATTCTTTTTGTCTGTTCTGAATTCATTTTGGTTAGATGGGACAACTCCTTCCTAGATAAATTTAAATTTCATGTCATCATCATCATCAGGCGATCACTCGTGACCGAGTAAGATTGTCTTCCAGGATAAAAGGAGGAAATTCTAAAGAAGATTGTGTAGACTCTAGCGATGGGTCCGTAAGTGACTGTGGAGGCCAATTCTAGATCCACACAGCTTCCCACAGTGAGGACACAGGTTACCAGATGGAAGATGGTCCTCTAAAGGATTCGTTTTACGTGCTTTTCGCTTAGCACGCTTCCCTTTCACCTTGCACTCGGGCTTCTTCAAAGTCCATGGGACCTTTGTGAAAGGCCAACCTCCAGTTAGATCATTCATGGGCCAGAGCTTCCCAGTTTTCGATGTTTATATTGCATTTTTTTAGATTAGCCTTATGAACATCTTTAAACCTCTTATATTGACCACCGATATGCCGCTTTCCATCCTTGAGTTGGGAATAAAGTAACTGCTTTGGGAGATGGCAGTCAGGCATTCGAACAACATGACCAGTCCACTGAAGTTGGCGTTGAAGGGTCATTTTTTCAACGCTAGTAGTCTTTGCTTCTTCCGGTACACTGACATTTGTTCGCCTATCTTCCCAAGTAATTCACAGGATTTTCCGGAGGCAACGTTGATGAAATCTTTCAAGGAGGTGGAAGTGACGTTTATAGATAGTCCATGTTTCACAGGCATACAATAAAGTTGGTAATACAATGGCTTCATAAACCAGTGTTTTGGTCTTCTTACAAATATCCCGATCCTCGAACACTCTATGTTTCATTCGAGAAAACGCGGCACTTGCGGAGCTCAAACGATGCTGGATTTCACTGTCGATGTTAGCTGTAACTGAAAGATAGCTGTCAAGATAGAGAAAATGATCGACTTTTTCCAGTATTGTCCCGCCAAGCTGGATAGATGGCATCACCAAAGGGTTAGCTTTCACTTGCTGATGAAGCACTTTGGTTTTTTTGATGTTGTGGAGGAAGGGGGGGCTGGCTGGCCCGCCACACCCCCACCCTTTCCTACTCCAAAGGAACCAAGACCCTCAGAGATCTCAAGGTACCAGATTGCCAGCCTCAGCTGTCTGCAATCCTACTTGAATCTCTGTTGAGGGACTCGCCTTCAATTCTGTAACCTGGATTTAGATACTGAAGCCACAGAGTACTTCCTCCACAGATGTTAAGTGAGAGACCAAGTTTTTCATATGCTTCTGCAAAAGCATTTAGGATAGTTTGGAGATCATCCTCTGAGTGTGCGGAGACCACATTATCATCAACATATTGAAGTTCCACAATGGAGGTTGTAATTACCTTACTTTTGCTTTCAGCCTGCTGAGATTAAAAAGCTTTCCATCTGTTCGATATATAATTCCCACACCAGTGGGAAGTTTCCCCTCGACAAGATGTAAAATCATGGCGATGAAAATAGCAAATAATGTTGGGGCGATAACACATCCCTATGGAACAACTCCTTCCTAGATAAATTTAAATTTCATGTACATGATGGCTGTATTGTGACAAAACCCAAAAACTTGAGATATTTTTGTGGAGGAAGGGGGGGCTGGCTGACCCGCCACACCCCCACCCTTTCCTACTCCAAAGGAACCAAGACCCTCAGAGATCTCAAGGTACCAGATACATCCCATTCAAGTCATTGTGTAGCAAGTGCCAAATGCAAACCTTGGGAAAAGGGAGTAGGCATTCATGTCGTTGGGTGGTGGGAAGCCATCCCGGTGGGTCTTTGGAGGGGGGTGGTGGGAAGCCATCCCATTCAAGTCATTGTGTAGAAAGTGCCAAATGCAAACCTTGGGAAAAGGGAGTAGGCATTCATGTCGTTGGGTGGTGGGAAGCCATCCCGGTGGGTCTTTGGAGGGGGTGGGTTGGAAGCCATCCCATTCAAGTCATTGTGTAGAAAGTGCCAAATGCAAACCTTTGGGAAAAGGGAGTGGTATATTCATGTCGTTGGGTGGTGGGAAGCCATCCCATCGGGCCTTTGGGGGGGGGTGATGGTATTCATGTCGTTGAGTACAGAGTAGCAGAATCAAGCCTGTAAAAGCAAACAAAAGCGAATTGAAGAGTCACATTTCGGTCCATAATCTGCCCCCTCAGGCTGTGTGAGAAACAGCAACCCTAAAAAGTTTTTTTTTTTTTTGAAGTGCATGAGGTTTCTTGTGTATGCAAAACGGATGTAATACAAACCTGTAAACTTTTGATTGATGGTTATTGATTGTTGTTTTGCTGTTTTGATGTTTAAAGATTTTAAGAATTAAGATGTTAAAGCTGTTTAAGACTATAGTTAATGTGTTTGATGTTTTGATGCATGCTTTTTTGTGTAGTTCTGTTTTTGCGTGTGTGTGAAAGTGAAGAAAGGTGCACTAGTGGTAGAAGGCTAGCGCAAGCTCGTTTCTTTGGGTTTTTTTTTGTTAGTATAGATGAAAGGAGAGGGTTAACCCCCTCTTTTCATCTTTTCCCAGAGGAAAGGGTGTGGAGAAACTAGCCTTTGTGGGTACACACACACACCTCAGGTGTGAACCGGCTGGGGTGGGGTGTGCATAGTTAGTGTGTGGAAAGAGGGGCCCTTGGGGGTTCCTGCATGCATGCACGCACGCACGCCTCCTCATGTGTAAAACATAAGATGGGGCCTGGCGCCTGGAGGTCTGGAGGAGTCAGGCTGAAAGCGTTCATATGTAAATGTAGTTCAAGCCATGAGTCATGAGTTCCCTTCCCCCTGCCTGGCCAGGTGAGGTGCATGGTGATTGGCTAAGAGGCAGCAGAGGAGGGGAGGTGGGGGAAAGGTATATTTCCCAAGGCATGGTTTTTGGTCTTTGTCTTTGTTCTACCCGGCTGTGGTAATGGCGGTAAGCCAAGGACCCCAGGCAGCTCCTGGTGAAATTAGCTGGATTGAGGGCTCTAGTAAAGGCAAGCCTTGTGGGAGTTTCACCCATCTCGGACCTTCGGGTAGATGTGGTAATCTCCCTCGGGCAACAAGGCTGTGCTGGATTTAACCCTTGAAGAGAACACCCTCAGGTAACAGGTGTGTGCCTGAGAGTTATTAAGGAATCAGGTTTTATTGTGTTTTAGCTCTATTTCTGTGTACCAAAGTGTCTCTCTCTTTATTTTGTGTGCTTCTCTCATTTCCCTAATCTTGTTGTAAAATGCTACCAGAATAAACCTTGTCGTGGTTTTACCCCACATGGGTTTTGTAGTACTCTGTGAGTTCAGTATCTAAATCCAGGTTACAGAATTGAAGGCGAGTCCCTCAACAGAGATCCAAGTAGGGTTGCAGACAGCTGAGGCTGGCAATCTGGTACCTTGAGATCTCAGGGGGTCTTGGTTCCTTTGGAGTAGGAAAGGGTGGGGGTGTGGCGGGCCAGCCAGCCCCCCCTTCCTCCACAATTTTATAATGCATGGCTTCTAACTTATGCAAGTCTTTTTCTTCCAAATAGGAATCTCCAGAAATTAAGTCTCTTTGGTGATATAAGCATTCTACAACAACATGGAAGTATATCAAATACATACCTCAGCAAAGTGGATCCGGATGGAAAAAAGATTAAGCAGTAAGTTATCCAATAGATATCATTATAGTATTGTAAACTCAAATAAATTGAATGTGTTTGTTGTAAACGTGCTGCCTTTGTGGAAATATAATCCTGACTATTTAGTGGCCTCTATTAAACTGAGTTATTCATGTTTTCAGAGTATCTCTATCACCTACATTCTTAGTTGTCAGTTTCCTTTGCAAAAACAAGCCATTTGCAGTAGATAAGAAATAATTTTTCCCATGCTGCAAAAGTTAATGTTCTAGAGTAGAAGAAATGATAGAAGCAGAGCAGGAAGGGGCCCAAAGACCATCTAATCCAGACTTTCCCAGCCTGGCCCCCTCCAGATGTATTGGACTACAACCCCCATTGGCCATGCTATTTTAGGATGGGAATTGTAGTCCAACACATCTGGAGGGCACTGGGTTGGGGAAAGCTGATCTAACTCAATCCCATGCTGCAGCAAGACCTTCATCCAGCAATCCTTGGTGGTAAACCTTATGCGATCCATGCCACAGTTCAAATGGCAGAGAGAAGGTGCCCCTCAAACAGGTGCTTGGAGCTTGTGACCCCGATCCAGAAAGATCAAGAGAGAGCTGGGTGACTAAATGGTGTTCATATACTTCTGCATTACTATACTCGTCCAGGCTCTAGTGAACTGTCCGGATGTAATTTTTAATGTGAATGGAAATGTACATCCACATTTTATTTTATTTATTTTATTTATTATATTTATACCCCACCTTTTTTCCTGAAAGGAACCCAAGGCGGCTTACATAATCTTCCTCCTCTCCATTTTATCCTTACAACAACCGTGTGAGGTAGGGTTAGGCTGAGAGTCAGTGACTGGCCCAAAGTCACCCAGTGAGTTTCATGGTCGAGCGGGGACAAGAACCCGGATCTCCTGAGTCCCAGTCCAACACTCTAACCACTACGCCACACTGGTCACCAGTTAGTACACATGACTAGTTCCCTTTGACTATATCAGAATCAGGGATTTTTAAAAACCAAGCAATCATGTAACTAATAACTAAAAATTTGTCTTTTCCGCCTCCATCCCAGTTCCTTTTCCATTTTTTGTATCATGTCCTTTAGATTGTAGGTTGGAGGGCAGGGGTTGTTTTATCACTGATCTTTGCAAGCCACTCTAGGAGCCTTTTTTGGCTGAAGAGTGGAGTAAAAATGCTCTAGATAAATAAATGAAGTAATTATTTAAATAATAGAGAAACATATATCCGGCTACTGGATACTTAGGTTGACCAGTGTATTTTATAGTTGGCTGTGACTGTCTAGTTGTTGTTGCTATTTATTACATTTCTGTACCCTGCCATAGCTGAAGCTCTGGGCATTTATATTTCCAGTAAGCAACAACTATCGATTGTAGCTTCTAAGATCTCGCCATTCCTACTGTACATATTCAAAACATGTACCAAGCTCTTTGGGTTTTTTTTAATAAAAAAAAACAAAAATCCAGTATGAATACAAGTTACACACAAATGTTCCTCACTTTGAATGAATGCAGTGTCAAGTTATGACTTGCATGTGAAAAATGGTTATCACAGAACAAGCACCACAGATAGGGCTTGCATATTTCCAAGTATCGCTTTACCCATTGAGCTTCAAACTGGAACATAGGAAGCTGCTTTATACCGAGTCACACCATTGATCCATGTAGCCCAGTACTGTCGACACTAACTGGTAGTGGCTCTCCAGGGTTTCAGGCAGGAGTTTGTCCAGCCCAACTGGTGATGCTGGGGATAAAACCAGGGACCTTCTGCGTGCAAAGCAGGTGTTCTACCACTGAGCTGCAGCCCTGCCTAAATCAGGTGGCAAGTTAAATTTTGTACTAACATCTATGAATCTGTTCTAACTTTCACTTTAGAGCAGGGCTCTCCAACTTTGGGTCCCCAGATGTTGCTGGCCTACAGCTCCCAGCATGGCTAATGGCAAGGGATTCTGGGAGCTGTAGTCCAGTAACATCTGGGGACCCAAGGTTGGAGAGCCCTGCTTTAGAGTATCATTTAAATCAGTTGCACAAAGTGCCTGTAAGTGGAATAGATACAAACACCATTGAATCCTGCATGCTGCACTCTGATGGTCTTCTAGCAGTTGATCTTCCCTGAGCATATGCTAGTTACAAAATAATGAGGGGAAAAAAGAAAACAAACAAGTTAGCATGCACAGCTCCAAAATGGCAAAATTTATTTTCCATCATACTTGTTTAAAACAAAACAAAAGATTAAGGAAGATAATAGAACTTCAAAGCTGAGAGCAGTTCTCCTGCATGAGCTTCAGACAGGTTTATAGTATGTTGTTTCCTCACAATATGTGACTTGTGCCACACAGTTTGTTTCAAAGGTATAAAACTAGTATGTCTGTAGGCAGTGCGCTTTGAAGCAGTAACGTAAGTTGCACGCTTGTCTACTGAACTAGGCTCTGATTTTTTAAAAAAAATTCTACAGGAGGTTAAGACTGTTGCTTGTGTCTCTTCTTGCAGAATACAGCAGCTGTTTGAAGAAATATTGGGTAACAGCAGGCAACTGAAATGGCTGTCATGTGGGTTTATGCTACAAATTGTAACACCCACATCATTGTCATCTCTCTCAAACCCTATTGCCAACACAATGGAGCACCTGAGTTTACTGGACAACCACATCCCTGGTAATACCACTCTCATCACTGCAGTTGAATTGGAGCGCTTTGTCAGTCTTCGCTCCCTCGCCTTGGATTTCTGTGATTTTACAGCAGAAATGGCAAGAGTCTTGGCTGATAGTAACCATGTGCCTTTGCATCGACTATCTCTTCTGGTCCACAATATTTCTGTAATGCACAAGTCGTTGGAAAACATGCCAGAAGATGAGGATTGGAAGGCACTGACACGCAACAGCGCGAATCTTCGGGTCTATATAATGGCTTTTGATATCAAGAGCGATGACATGTTAAGGATTCTTAAGCCCAGTATCCCACTGGAGAGGATTCACTTTGATAGCTACATCACTTGCGTTTCAGGAGCTGTTGTTGATCTCATATCTAGGCAGTATGATAAGTTTCTCACTCACTTCATACTAATGAATGATGTGATAGATATGTCTGGCTTCCCAGATCTCAGCGACAACCGAACCGAAGACCCATTGGTTTTACTGGCCTGGAGGTGCACAAGGCTCTCCCTTCTGGCAGTGCATGGTATGCAGTTCCGTAGGTGCAAAACATTGTTAATTTATTACATGTGAATATGGGTATGGATATACATTTGATAATCTCACCCTGAGTACTTTTCCTGTACGATTATCAAATGCAGGGTATGTGAGTAGTGAGTAAACTTCATTCTGATCTCAGGCATATTATGGGATATGCTGTCATATGAATTTGTTTACATTGAGAAAACTATTATTACGATCAGTACACAAGAGTGACAATTGGGGGGAAAAGGTCTTACCGTAATTGGAAGAAAGGAACTTTTGTTCCATTACTGTTTATCCTTCTTTAGTCATGCATTACCAATTTATTCATAGGTATAATACCCCTGATATGTTTTAGGATCACTGGCTACTTTAATCTAAAACCCTTATGCTACATACTTACTAAATGCTAAGAAATACCATGAGATGTTTCCTTTCCCAACCACCCATAAATGATGGGGAAGGAAAGAGGCAGTCCCACAAAGATTAAACAGCAAAAACCTGTTGGTTTGTAGCAGATTTAAATTTTTTTGAGCTGAGTAAGTAACTTGACCCATTATAGGAGTGGATTCATACAAGAAACTCTGAGAAAATTGCTAGATAGATGAAATAAATAGCGAGGCATTAGCTGTGAGGCTGTCAGATGTTAAATTACCTTTGGGGTAGGGAGGGAAGAAGGAAGAAATTTGAAGTCCAATAAAATAGTAATGGCTGGTTTTATGTTTCAGGTTATACTGTTTGGGCTCACAACCTAATTGCAATTGCTCGTCTTCGTGGCTCCGATTTGAAAGTGCTTGAAGTCACAGAAGAAAGCATTGATTTTGACCAAGGTGAACTGGCTGATCAGGATGTGGATCCAGTACATAATCTCATTGAGCAGGTATCCCTTGGATTGGGTCGACCTTGGCATGCAGTCATGGACATAGAATTACTCAGTGTCTTTACTGAGCCGACTCGTCATTTTTACAGAGAAATGCAAAGCTTCAGTGAAGGCATTTAGCTCTCTTTATTTACAGTTCCTGTGGTTACATATGCAAGTAGGGTCCTATTATGTTTTTCAGTAGTGTGAATTAACCCCTCTTGTGCTGTGTTTAATCAGTATTAGCTATATAGAATTATATATGTATATTCTACTTCTTGATCAAAGAACGTAGTCGGGTATTGGTTTAGAAGCTGAAAGTGGCAACGTTTAGGGCTTTCACGGTTAATGGACTTGTCTACAAAAACAAAACTCAGATGTGGCCGAAGTTTGTCTGAGGTTGCCGGCTAACTTTCTTTTTGTACTGAGTAACTCTGCAACTTCACTGATTTTACTATTGTTGGAGTTTTTGTGCTCAGGAGCCAAAAATCTTTTTCCTATCCATAGCCCAGTGGTTTTGAATGCAGTCATTGTCATGTAAACTGGTAGCATGCTACTTATGCTTTTTTTAAAAAAAAAAAATCAGGACTATCAATACCATTTACTGTAAACCTTTGCTTTGGTTTCATGTACAATATCTGAAGCATGAAATATTGCCACTCTGCAATCTCCTTAAATATGAAGCAGTAGTCTCTTACACTGTGTAGCTCCTTCAGATGTTTACTTGACTCTGAAAGCTATAAGTTGTAGTTTCATTGTAAATGAATTATAGCTTCTTTTTCTCGTGGTCTGTCAGCTTCTCCATACAAGTTAGCTTTGGGCCCAGATTTAAAAAGAAATGTTGTCTATACACTCCGATGGGGTAAAACCATAATTTAGATATAAATTTATAAGTCTACTTTGCTTGCAAACATTAGTCGTGAAATCCCTAGCAACTAAGTCACTGGATTTTCTCTGTCAGCGCCTGTGTCAGCTGCCAAAGAATAGATTAAAATGAAGAAGTGCCCACATGCTGGCAGGGGCAGGCCGAATTTTGGCCAGCCAGATACTGCTAGATTGTAATATATAAGGTCGAATTTCGACCTGTGGTACACAGCTGTGCTGTGGCTCAGTCAGCAACCTCAGAACTCTTAAACATGCACCTGTTTCACTGTGAATAGTGAATGTAAAGGAAGGAAAGGAAAACAGATACAAACCTTGTTCTATCACAGGTATGAGCTGCTATGATGCATGAAGAACATTCCATGAAGTATGTTTTAAAATCTTGTTATATCTGAGAGGCTTTAAAAGCCGATTTAAACTGTTTCAGGGCAACCGCGGTACAGACGTGGTCTCTGTGAGACTTCCACCTGACCCAAGTTTTAAGTGGTACGAATGTTGTGCATTTAATGTTAAAGGACAGTCTGCAATAATAAAGTAAGTGGCCAACGTGGGTGCCCAGCAGTGCTGAGACCTGGCTGCCATATTGTAAGCTTTGGAAAACACAATTTATGCAACAGATGTCCAGATATGATTCTATTTATGGAAAAGTTTATATGTGTTTTACAAATGGTTTTACCATCTTATATTAAAATGACCTTTTGACAGGTGTGCGCTGTTTTGTCTCCAGTGAGCACATACCATGCGGATTTTATATGTACATCAGTAGAGTGAATCCACTGGCACAGTGTGTGTATATGCCAGATGTGGTGAGATTTTATCTTATAAATGTGATCAGACTAAAGTAACTCCTGACAGAAAATGTAAGGAAACCAGCTGAGTGTTTGACTTGATGACTGATGTTGTATGGTTTATGTTAAATGTATATTCTTTTAATCAATGAATAAAGCATTAAAATTAAGCATTGTAAAATTTTATTGTATCAGCACGATAGTTTTAGCATCAGACAAATCACACCTTTTGTTGTAAACTAACTGCTTAAATCCAGAAAGCCTTCAATTCTGAAGTCAAACAGGAAATTTCATTGGCTTATACTTTGCTCAGCTTATTTTCCTAAAATGCTAGTAAAGTACCAGACCAGCTAGCATAATTTGATATTGCTTGCTTAGACTGGAAAAATAAATCTTGAAGTGTAGAATACAGAAAGCCCGGATCCCTCCCATAGTAATTGCTTATATCAAATGTGTTCTAAAGACTGTAGTTCTTATATCCATGTCCCATTATTAAATAGACTGTGAACACCTATGATGTTTTTGACTTTACATTTTACCTACCGATGAATTTTATATTGCACTTTCATGAGATGGACAAATAGCATCTGGTCCTCTGTATGACGAATTGCATTTTCTCCACTTCATTGCAGCTCACCACAACGTACTTAAGGATGTTCCAGCCAAATGTAGTAGATGCTTGTATGTATCACTGATGTCAGAAGAGAGTTAAGCACATACTTTACTTCCTCAGTGAGATCAATTGGACTAAGGGGCTAACTCCACGGTACATGCAAATGTGTGCAACTGAGGCCTGGCACCATTCTTAGAACCTTGCAGGGTAAAAGCCACTTGGAAGGTGATGAGTGGAGAATTGATGAGAAGCAGCCCTTCCTGCTCCAAACTCCACCTTCCTAAAAACCTTTCCTTTTTAAAGAAAAAGCAAACTTGCTTTGGAGCTCAGCTATGCACATGCAAAGCTAGCCCTTTAAAAGTTCTTGGCTTATGGCTGGACAGTAGGGGGAGGTGAGATCACATCACAAATCCCAGTCACTCACCATTGCTTATGCTTGCAACTACATAACATCCAGAAAGGTGTGGAAATCTGTAGGCTGAAGTTCAGATTGCCTACATCTGGTGCAACACAAGGAAAAACCCATTAAAACTGGTGGCAAGCACAGATTACAGAAGGGATAGGATGGAAGGCATAGACCTTGGCAATTATAGGATCATATTGAATGCTTTTACTTTGAGTGTTTTATAATGGTGTATTTGGGATAACTGCTGTGATCTACAACTTCAGTGCTACTTTGCATACTTATCTTTTCACCATTCTGCTTGCACTAGTACATGCACTGCAAGCAAAAACTGAGTGCACATACATTCAAGGCAGCAGGAAAGCTCCACCCATTTCTCAGTTATTTGACCACCTTGACTGAGCTGCATTAAATAGGCTTGTATACTATCTGCGGATCTGTCTTGTGGGATATGCTGAGAGTCAAACATGGAAAACAGACTCCGTGACTTGAACAGTGTGAAATCTAACGTTTATTGTATTCTGCTTCAGGCAGCCAAGGTTATCAAAGGCAGGGAGTGGCAATGTTCAACATAGGTTTTATTTCCTAGAAATTTCCACCCTCCTCAAATTGTGCTAGGCAGACTTTTAGATGATTTTATTGTACCAATGTCATAAAAGAACATTGGGTTGGATCCCGACTTAGTCATACTTGGGGTAGCTGCATTAGAATCAATGGGACTTAAGCTGATTTCAGTGGGTCTACTCTAAGCATGACTATGTCTGGATCCAACTCAATAAAAAGCAGAAGGCATGAAATAACAAAGTGGAACCAACAATGGAGCACCTAAAATAACTGGAGAATACAAAGGCTCTTTAAAGGAGAAGCAAGGCTAGCACAACAGGCTATCTGGTGGAAGTAGATTGCACCCGAAGACATATGCTTTAGTGAAGATAAGGATTGTTCACTGACGAAGGCCTCAGTCCAGAACAGAGTACAATGTCATTAAGTCAATTGAAGCCTGTGTATGTGGTTGTGGCTACTGGGCACAATCCAGCCGAAGAGTTATGACTGAGTTCCTATGTGACTAACTTGCTGGATCGTGCCTAGCATGTTACAATCCCAGTGCAGTGGCATTTATTAATAGAATTTTCAGCCTGCACTTCAGGACACAACTCTCCCAAGTTGGCTTACAAATTGAATAGCATAAAATGATGTAAATACCTAATAAACTACTTCCAAACTAGAAAACAGTAGCCATGTAAACTCTACTACACAGCAATGTAAAAAACACAGCCTTGAAGAGGGCTTTCCCCACCTTCAGCGAAGTGCCACAGTCCGCTCTACTATCTCAGTCTGCTGTAGACGAGACCTTTCGCAAGACTTTAGGGAGGGTTGTTATATCACACTAATATTACCTAAGTTACTACCAGAAAGTCTTGAAATCTACATAGCCAGACTGTAATGTAAGTTATGGAATCACTTAAAGTAGAGGGTGTGGTGGTTGGATCCACATTTAGTTGTGTGCACCTGGGCTGGCAAAAACAGATGTCCCCATGGCAACCCCTCAACACACACACCCCCCAAATACTACATAGAGGGCATGGGAACCTTGCTGAACAGAACAGACTGCGGTGTGGAGGGCGAAAGGGGGTTGCCCAAAAACTGAGTAGTCACTGCAGCAGGGCTCCATTCATGGAAGGTGCCTCTGCCTGACGTATGGAGATCGCCCCTGCACTTCAGCGTAGCTGGCTGGGGCATGCTGGGAGTTGTAGGCCAAAAACATCTGGGGACCCAAGGTTGGAGAACACTCATCTACCCCATCCAGCAGGTTCCCCCTAGCCCTTTGTGTAACATTTTCAGGGACTGCCATGGGAAGGAAGGGGCAGTGAAGTCTGCTTCCACCAGCCCAGTTACACATGTGTTTATGTAAGCTTTTAAGTGTAACTGCTTTAGAGAAAACAATGGAAATTCTGAACAAAATTTCTCAACTGGCTCAAACACTAAAGTGTGGAAGAAGGGAAGGCAGTGTTTTCAGGGACAATGCTACTATGCGCACATCCATGTTCTTCTTTAGCAACTCTTGCCATTACTATATATTTTTTCTGTATTCTCTGAAGTACTTTGTGATTTCTTTTGTAATTCCTCATTTTTTAATTCAAAGTGCTTCACAAGTTTGTGTATACCATCCCTGCCCCGCAAACCAGTATTCTTTTCTTTAACAGATGAGAGCTGAAAGCACATATAATTAGGCAACCACAGAAGTAGGAAATGAACAACAGCAACTCTCCGATTCAGACAGATAGATTATGGTCTGTTGAAGGTCACCTGGGCATGAATGAGAAGCTGGTTCTGCCTCCAAGTTCAACGATAACCAAGAGTGGTACACTAAAGGGGCAATCCTATGCAAGTTTAGACAAAAAAAAGGCCTACAACTTCAGCATGCCCCAGCCAGCTATGCTAGCTGGGGCATGCTGGGAGTTGTAGGCATTTTTTTGTCTAAACTTGCATAGAATTGCACCCTAAATGGCCTTCTGTAAGTGAGGCACTTATGTTCTAATGCCCCAAGTTTCTGTCCATTCCAACAAATTCCAAATTTGCAATAGCAGCATAACAGGAAAAACACAAATATGTAAGTCAAAAATTCAGAATTTTAGACATGCCTATAAATTTCTTTTGCAAAAGTTTGTATCTACTGGTTTTGAGGCTTTATAGCAGGGATAGGCAACCTAGTGCCCTCCAGAAGTTTTGGATGACAATACCCATAATCCCTGACTACTGGTGATACTGGCTGCGGCTTATGGGAATTGTAGTCCAGAACATCTGGAGGGGGTACCAGGTTGTACTTTATATATCTACCACTGTCTCATACAACTGAAGTGGGAAAGGGTTATTAAAGTTAAAATCATCAAGCATATAGAAGGACAAAGCTATCAGTGGCTACTAGTCATGATGGCTAACATGACCTCCGATATCAGGAGGCAGTATGCCTCTGAATACCAGTTGCTGGGGAACACGAGCAGGAGGGTGCTGTTGCACTCATGTCCTGCTTGCGGCTCCCCACAGGCATCTGGCTGGCCACTGTGGGAACAGAATGCGGGACTAGACAGGCCTTTGGTCTGATCCAGCACAGCTCTTCTTATGTCTTACACTGCAGTGCGGTAGAATACTGGGACGGGTTTGTCAGGGTGGCTTATTTTTGTGTGATAGGCTATCCTAACAACCCATAGCTTGTAGTAGGATCTGTTTGACCCACGATGGGTTGTCATATCATCCGAATGCGGATGACATGACCCATCGTGGGTCAACCCTGACTACAAGCAAGCTGCTTGTCAAGAGCGGCAAAAAACCCTTGCCACACTTGCCAAGCGGCTGGTGGGAAACCGCCATTGCCAGCCACCCCAAAAGTGCCTGAGTGGCACTTTGCGGCAGCTGGCAAAGGTTCTCCCCCCCCCCCCGCCACTGCCGCAACCTGTTTTGGGCTTGCAGTGGCTTGATTTCTTTTTTAGCCTTGGGGGGGGGGCACCTGTGAAAGCTGGCTGTCAAGCCAGCTTCCGCAATCCCCATGGAGGCATCCATGAGGTGCCCCAAAGCATGGTACCTTTGAGGGGCTGCCTGTGGTCATCCCCCTTTTAAAAAATAATGCACCAATAATGTGCGCAAATAATTGCCCTCGTTTTTTTTTAACTCAACCTGACCAATTTATGCAAATCAGACAGGGAAGGTTAGTGCAAGGGGGACCCTGGGCTAGGTACTGGCCAGGGTAGATGCCTACTGGCAGAATCCAGCAGGCACTCACCCTGTACAGTGCCTACCCCAGGCTGCAGGTACCCGGTAAGTATTTCCCCCCTTTGCAAGGAGCTGACAGCTTTGACAGGTCCGGACCTGTCAGCTCCTTGCAAAGTCCCAGGAGATTGCCGTCTGCAGAAAGGGGCTCTTTTCCCGCTTTTCACAGCACAATCCCCTGGTTTATTTGGAGGTGATCAGGTGTCCCTAGTTGCCCCCCAGTTTTGCAAGTGTCCCTCCGCTGCTAGCATCAGGGGAACCTTCAAAACTGGAGGGGATTCTCGCTGACAGGATGGAGGGCTCAGTTTGACATGCATCAAAGTAACATCAAACTCACGTACCCCTGGCTGCAGCATCTCAAACAATCCATTACTCGAGTATATCTTAATCACAATTTCCCTGACTTTTGACCAATTTCCCCGACTTCCCCTGACCAATTTCCATTTCCCTGACTTTCCAGAAAGTGGCAACCCTGAAATGTTGTGGGAATAGTCTTGTCTAACACATTTCATACACTGTTTGCAATACAGTACCAGTGAATATGTAGACCATGAGAAAGTGTGGAATGTCTAAGGACTATCATGAGAACTACCCTTAGAATTGATAGAAAGGAGGCAGGATACATTTGTTAAATAGTCAAAATACCACAAATTATTAAAAACTTTTAATTTTTTTTCACAACTGCCCTTTTTGTTGTTGTTAAGTATTCTCTTCACATGCAATGATTTTCTATGAGACCAGATGTGTCCAAAAACAACTGGTGTTCTTACTTGGGACTAATTTTTACATCTTCTAGATATGCAAATTAAAAATAATTTAAAATTTGCTGCTGTACAACGACGATCAATTTATTCACAGTTGAACCATTATTTACAGAACACTCTCCTGAGAATTATTCTATTAGGCTTCAATTTGAGCAATAATATAATAGGAGTTGCTTAAGTAACAACAGTTACTTAACAGCAAATAATATGAGTTAAGAGGAAAAGGATAGAGTTACTTTAAATTAGAATCAAGTTTCTTGTTGCAATTCTTGATCTGTAGAAGATACAGTTGATAGATGTGTTGACTCAGCAGGCAGTTCATTTCTGTTATCAGGCGGCGGTAGCGGGAAAAATCCAGGCCTTGGAGGTGGAAACTGGGAAAAGGGCCTCATAGGAAATGGACCTCTCACTGTTTAAAGGGAATGATCAAAATCCTCTTTAGCTCTTATTTGGAATGGAGCTACTTTCTTACAGATGTTATTCAAAGGAAGTGAGGCAGGTGGCTACTAGGAGGAGGGCCTTTTCTGTTGTGGCACCCCAGTTATGGAATGAGCTCCCCAAAGAGGTTCGCCTGGCGCCTACTTTGTAGTCTTTCCGGCGCCAGGTGAAGACCTTTCTGTTCTCCCAGGCATTTTAATCATTTTAATCTTGTAATTGTTTTTAATTCCGTTATTGTAACTGCTGCTGCTAGCTCTGCTGTTTGTTTTTAATCTGTGGTTTTAAATTTTATATTTTATATTGTATTTTATGATTTTAACTGTTGTAAACCACCCAGAGAGCTTCGGCTATTGGGAGGTATAAAAATGTATTAAATAAATAAATAAATGTTATGTTGAAAGGACTGGGATGGACACAGACACACAAATATGAGCCAGCAATGCGATGTGGCTGCATCTGAATATGAGCCAGCAATGCGATGTGGCTGCAAAGAAGGCAAATGCAATTTTGGGCTGTATTAATAGAAGTATAGCTTCCAAATCGCGGGAAGTGATAATTCCCCTTTACTCGGCACTGGTTAGGCCTCATCTTGAGTACTGCGTCCAGTTCTGGGCACCACACTTTCAGAAGGATGTAGACAAACTGGAGAGGGTTCAGAGGAGGGCAACAAAGTTGATAAAGGGACTGGAAACAAGGCCCTATGAGGAGAGACTGAAAGAACTGGGCATGTTTAGCCTTCAGAAGAGGAGACTGAGGGGAGATATGATCGCACTCTTCCAGTATTTGAAGGGATGTCACACAGAGGAGGGCAAAGATCTCTTCTCGATCATCCCAGTTTGCAGGACACGGAATAATGGGCTCAAGTTACAGGAACCTAGATTCCACCTAAACATCAGGAAAAATTTCCTGACTGTCAGAGCAATAAGACAATGGAATCAACTACCTAGGGAGGTTGTGGGCTCTCCCACTCTGGAGGCATTCAAGGTGCAGCTGGACAGCCATCTGTCAGGGATGCTTTGACCTAGATTCCTGCATTGAGCAGGGGGTTGGACTCGATGGCCTTGTAGGCCCCTTCCAACTCTACTTTTCTATGATTCTATGATGAAATCAACAATAGCTGCAACCACCAGCCATTAAGGGACGACTTTAGAAACTCTCTCAATAACAAAATTTCATTGTGCTATACCAATTGTTGAGCAGGGGAGGGGGAACAAAATTAACAAGCTAATGCTTCAATTAATACCCATGTTTATCAATTGCTACTGACTGAGTGGCTGCTGCTAGGGCCAACTTCATGAGGGACGCTATAGAAACCAGAATGTAAAAAAGCAGCTTTCCCCAACCTGTGTTGGACTACAGCTAGCACCCCGACGCACCCAGCATGCTTATTGGAAGGCACCAAGTTGGGGAGGCTGCTCTAAAGAGCTTTCAATCTATACTACTCTGCTTCACTCGTGAGCTTTTTACTGTGGAGTGTCTTAGAACGTTTTGTAAGTATTGCTCCTTCATTTGACAAGGGACGTAGAATAGCAGTCAGACCACAGAATTCCCTGAATGATTTATAACCAGCAACTTCCTTTAAAATTTAAAATTTTAGGACTGTCTTTTATGGCAATAAGTTGATATAAATTTGAGCTAAAATTTAGCTGTATCCTGCAATAAAAATAACTGTAATTTCCCCAAACAGTTTTAAACTCAGAAAAGGTTGTACATTAACAATACTTAAACAGAATGGGTGAGTTAGTTGTTTCTAAATCTAACTGAAGGCAATGGAATAGGACTTAGCCATGACTAGCTTAAGCCGCGTAATTTCAGTGGAATTTAGGATGCACATACCTTTTTCTGCACTGTACCTCAAGTTATTGTGGTTTCCAAACATTTTCCTATGAATGCATTTATTTATTTATTTAGGAAATATAGTGTAACAAGAGCAAGTACATACTTGGCAGTAGAGGACGTGGCAGACCAGCAAAATCCCTTGGAAAATATTCACGAGATCCATATACAGCACTAGGAGGCACTGCTGGAAATGGAGGGCCTCGTCTCAAATAAGGTCCTCTTGGGTCCATTGGCATTAGAGGAGCTCTCAATAAGAGGTGTGGTGGAGGCACACTTCCCAGTCCAAAGGATTCACTTTCAGATGCAAGAGACTGATCTGATGTATTGAGCATATTCTGTGAGAAGAGGACACTGGACAAGTTGATATTTGGAAAGTAGCGTACCTAGTTCACAAGTCTCAGTGGCAAATCATGGGCCACTTCGCATGTCGTCACAACTTCCAATTGGGCCAATCGGAGGTTGCTTACAGAAAATGGAAGTGGCTCATGCACATAAGAGGAAAAGTCAAAGCAGAAGCCCAATCAAAACCAGAAATGTAAGCTAACAAGAATGTAATGGAACCAAATTGAAAGGATACAAATGGAAATAAGTTAATTAAAGCAAGACATTGTGAGGACACTGCCAGCCCACTTACACTACTGCTTTACCTCTAGTGTAAGTGACCTCTGGCGGCACGCCAACAGCGTAAGTTGGTGCAATGGTTTTCCCCGAAAAACTTGTCATGCCAGCTTAAGCTACTGGCATACCCCCAGATGTCACTTATGTAAGTGGACCAACAGTGTTGGATACAGTCCTATGGGCTGAATCTTGAGTTCTCTTCTGCAAATGGAAGAGCTCCTTCTATCTACAGAAGAGGCTCAAATCCAGTGGAGGCTTCTGCTAGAGGGAGAGGGGGGGGAGGGGGAGAGGGAGAGGGAGAGGGAGAGGGAGAGAGAGAGAAAGCGCAACTGTGTGTGGGGAGGTATCACAGATTTCCTCTCCCCTCTGCGCCAACCCCAACTGTTCCCACCAGAGTGTTAGTTAGGATCCAAGTCAATGACATCCCTGTGCCCAAAATCTAGCCCAGTCATTCTAACTACCTATTGCTTTTGTGCACTTTTATCTTTCTTGCTCTTTTAGGTTGTAAATTCATTCAGTCATGGAGCCATCAGCTTAGCTAACATTTACTCAGCATGTGGAAATGTCCACAAGGTAATGAAACTAGACTAAAATAAAACTTGTACAAAATCAGTTTAAGAATTGCCAATATCAGCGGCAACGTTGCAAACAAAATTGCACCAAATGGGAATCAACAAAAAGTATTCCCAGTCTTTTGGTCAATTACTTACACTGTCATTGGGATGATCTTTCATTCCATTTCCACTCAAGTTCATTCTCGAGTTATTTTCAGATGCTTGTCCATCTGCGTGTGGGGAAATACCCAATATGTACTTTAGCATTAAGCAGCCTCCTAAATACATTTCCTCCAAAGAACAGATGGGTATAGAAACACATTGTCGAACATAATGTTTGCTCACATTTATTAAACACTAGAGCCAAGTGAGAATGTACTAGTGTTTCTATGCATTTTTTAAAAATGTAATCCCTGCTCACACTGAGTTTGAGCTGCTGTTTCCCAAATGAAGCTAACAAAATCTTAAGGCTACTGTAGAGGGCATTTACTAGGTGAACATTTCAAAACAACTAGTGTGCAGACACCAAGAACACTGTTTAAATGCTTATGCTGGTTGCAGAGAACAAGGACCATTTGTGCTGATAAGGTGGTTTCAAAGTCTGAATCAATACGTTTGCCATCTTGGGTTAAATATCTTGGATGAAAGGATTTTTCAGCATTAACTCGGGTTAAATTTATTGGGTTGTATCGAATTCCGCTTGTGCAACTGACCTTTCCCTCCTCCCCTGATGCAGCCCCTGCACCCCCAAAAAAGTCTACTCAGGTTCCTCTGCCTGATTTCAGGCAATTCCCACTGCAGGCCCACACAACACAGCCCATGCTTTTCAGGAGCACTCCCCGCCAGCTTTCTGGAGAGGCTTTTCAGGGGGTGCAGATGCTGCAGAGGGGCACTGGTTGTGCGAGCTACCTTCTGCTTGTGCAACTACTGGATACACCCACTTTATTCCAAGTGTAACCACACCTGATGTGAGGATAAAGCAATGCTGTTACCTTTGTTAAGCAAAGCATAACTGTCTGATCAAAATGGGAAATGCGCAGACATTTCCTAACTTCCAGCACTGCCCTTTTTTTGGTATCACAAACACGGATTACAGCTGGTATTACAGAGGGCAAAGAACATTAATGTCAAAATACAACACTCATTATTGGCATTGTTTGATATGTTGCCAACAAGAGAACAGAAAGTGCTGAAGTCTCTGAGGGTTTGGGTTTCAACAGCTCTCTAGTAGGTTTTAGCCCTGACAATTCTAAAGGATACTCATTCTAAAGGACACTCATTATTGGCATTGTTTGATATGTTGCTAACAAGAGAACAGAAAGTGCTAAAGTCTCTGAGGGTTTGGGTTTCAACAGCTCTCTAGTAGGTTTTAGCTCTGACAATTCTAAAGGATTATTTTTGCAGCCAGTTTCATAATAAGCTCCTTCGTTCAGGCACATAAAGACAACAATTCCTACCTGCTTTATCAAATGAATGCATGTTATAACTTCTTAGTTCTGCTGGTCCTGAAAGCCTTCCAGAATTTGGGGGATTGGAATAAAATCTTTCTGGTCGTCGAGGAGGAAGGGATTGTTCATTATACAGCTGACCTACCGTTCAATAAAAGGTGCACTTTATTTAGAATTATTCAACAATGCCTGTCAGCCAGTTTTATCAGATATTCCTTACAGAATATGCAAGTTAAAACATAAGGGGGAAAAGGTACCTACTCCCATTAATTAGTTAATGGAAACCTGACATCTAACTCCCCTGTATGGAAGATATTCTACCATCTACCCAATATGGTACTGAAATCTTGAAGCAAAGTTATTAAAATCATAATACACCTACTGCGCTAATCTGAAAACATACCATAAAACACTTGAACCCAAAACTCCTAGTGGAGAGGACTATAATCTCTCCAGATGTTGCAGCAAGACCATTGTACACCGGAGGCCAGCAATATTTCATTTTGTAATTGCCATTTAAGAAATAAAATGTATGTTTTTCAAAAAATGAGAGGACTAGGTTTAGTTACCTGCATAAGGGAGAATTATCCTGTGATCTCTATCCCATGGAGGTGACAAAGATCCAGTGTCAGATGGCGGTCTGCGGGGATCAGATAATCTATCAGAATTCATCTCTCCTCTTTCATTACCAACTTCATAGGTGCCAGTGTTCCCTGGTCCTCTTGATCCTAATTGAACAAGGTACAATGGATTCAATCACTTTTGACGTCCATTGGAGCAGTTCTCATCAAACCCACAAGTACCGAAACCATGATATCCCAAAACATTGCACCAATTCAGATGTCACAACAAACCATGTTTTCTCATGATGGGAATGAGCTGCAGCAAACCTTGGGCTCATGTGCTTCCTCTCCTGGTATAGCTGTGAGAAGACTGGAAGCTTGCATAAGTTTTTCATTAACCGCAGCTTGTTCCGTCTGAACTCAACAAATGGTGGTTAATCTTTACTATGGTTTGTTGGAACAAGCCATCTTCAATCCATGCAACCATAGTAAAGATTAACCACAGTTTGTTGGGCTCTGACAAAACAAGCTGCAGTTATCAAAAATGGAAGCAAATCATGGCTTATCATGACATTCAAACTAGCTCATTAAGAGAGGTTGTATAACAACACACATGGCCCTCAGAAGCCCCTTCCTTTAGTGATTTGCAATCTTGCACTCTTTCCAGTAGGGGTGCAGCAACTGCTGTCAGTCACAAGTACAGTATGTACTAAGCTGCTTTGAGAAAGAAAAAACATGTACTCTGAAACAAAGTCTACATTATATTCAGATTCCTCTCACTGAGCAAAGAAAGAATGTTAAAGCTTTTTCATCAACCTAATCAGTGTTGGCAACATCTTGGCAAAGACATCTTTTCCTTAGGGCCCAATCCTGCTCCACCCCCCTTCCCTGAGCAGCATGGAGAGATCCCATCAAATGCATTTTTTAATTAAATCATGTTACACCTTTAAAGTAAGAAGACAGCTGAAAGAGATTAGAGGAAGTTTGTTTTTCATTTAGAAGAATGAGAACACCCCAGACACACACATACACACACACTTTAATCAAGTAGGGCAATATTTCAAAACACATTAGAATGTTTTCCATTTCTAATTAATGATTCAGGGTGTTGACATGCTTTTGAAGTATGGCTTATTCTCTGGCTTCCAAGTGGTGGTTTGTGTTGGTCCGTCACGTATTCTGTTGTACTTGTGCTAGATCAGACTCTGAACACCAGCAAATTCAGAGTATAGTTGCACTTTAAGGCCAGCAAACTGATATGTTTCCTCCATCCTCACCAACAAAGCCAGAACAAAAATGAAACTGCTCCTAAGAATATTCACATGCTGTCCATTTTCAACAGCTGAAAACAAAACCCTTGTTTCTTCAGTTGCAATCAACAGCCTAAAATGCAGGCTCATAAATTCTTGCTACAAATAGTGATATAAAAAACCTACTCTACCTTTCATCTCACTTTCTTAGCTTTAAAAGGTGCCACTTGGTTCACTTTTATTAGTTAAATGAATGAGCAGGTTTTTTTTTTTTTAAAGTAAATTAGTTTTAAAAAACCAAACTAATTTTGGTTTTATGTTTTTGTTTGGGTACCCACCTCAATGGCCAAACAATGTAATGAGCTGCAGAAACCATCTAGCTAGCCAAAAAAACCTCACATACAGGCCCTCTATCAAATTAGAAAACAGTGCAAAGTAGGTTGTTCGCTTATCTAGAAATATTTGGTTCAAAAGAACCATGAACAGAAGGAAAATAGCCACATGCACAATTCCGCAAATGACTGCACAAGCAGTAATGGAAGCGTGGTTTTAGTTTCCATTTGCTCAGAAAAAGCTCTAGGAGGAGGCATAAAAGAGTCCTTCCACAAGCAGAAGACTTCTGCTGCATGCAGAAGGGCACTTTTGAACTGAGCTCACTGTTTCGTACCAATAATTTTTAGTAAAGCCTGAAGTCATAAGTGATACTGCTGCCCTAAAATATATGCCAGAGAGCATTTATGTGGCTAATTTAATTTAAGCTTAGACGGGTTCTTTTTAGTATACTTTCACAGATCCATCACCAAGAAAGGAGGGATAGACTAAGAGGAGAGAGAATCCATAATGATTAAGTTTTCAAATTTAAGAATTGTACCTCTTCCTCCTCCACCTGGAAGCACAGGTGAAAATCTTAAGGGACCCTCCATTAAAGTTGGGGGGGAAAGAAAAGCTCTTGTTTCAGATGAAGGTCTGCCCATTGGTGAGGGTCCATATGGGGATTGCTCTGGAACAGTTAAAACAAAATGCTAAAATTCATAAGGTTAGAGTTAATGGGTGTATATATAGAATAACAGTTTGCTTCTCACCCGAGGTTCTAAGTTTAAAACTAACTTGGGACACAAGAAAAATCCATCTGTTGATTTTATTGTCAGCCCTGGAATAAAACAGCTAAAGAAACCATTTTTAGAAATCTTCCAACAATGCTTCAGCTTTTTGTTTGGGAATAGAAGATAGATTACACTGGGAATAAATATATATATATATATATATATATATATATGTTGTTGGCGGTACAAATCTATTAAATGGAAATGATATCTACATGCATAAAATGCCGGCTGTGTTTTCAAAAGTATTTCTGTAAATTTAGTCAGGATCTCTTTATATTACAGTAAGATGCACATTTAATAAAGTAATGTACCTCTGCCAAATGCTCCAACTGGAACATTAAGGGCGTAAGGATCTTTTTCCAAAAGATCATATTTAAATTCTGCTTCTGTTAATCTAAAGGAAAAGAACAAAGCGTTATAATCCTCCATATATCTTTTTCTATACCTCAATTTTTCAACTGATGCAAAAGGTACAATCAGTTGATCAGATCACAGGCATTAATGATTAAATCAGAAGGGTCTGTTTAAGTAAAATATGAGTAGTCTGATCCTAAGGGTTCCAGCATCAAAAAATAAGCACTTAGAATTGAGTTGAGAGAATTCTCTCTTAGAATTGAGATAAGCACCAGCAGTAAATGCAATGGGGGGCTTTCCCCACTCTTTCCTCATGCTGCAGCCCCTGACGCACACACCGCCAAGCTGCTCCTGAGAGTCAGGGGACCCTCCAGAACAGTGTGGGATGTGTGGAGGGCTGTATCAGGTGGGGAGAAATTAGTGAAAATTGGGGGCTGGGGGATGAGCTAGTGCAAAGGGAAGTCCTTTCCATTTGTATAAAGGACCCTCTCGTTCCCAGCCATTCTATCCACATTTACATTCTGATACTCAGGAGGAGCGTATGTTTTGAATGGCCCTTGAAAATGCGGAATTCAGTTCATAAGCTAGCATATGATTATTCAATGTTACTACGAACTTCAATTAAACCAGAGGAAGTTTATTTAAAGTTTTACAAAACCTTAAGTAAGTTATCCTCTAATCCTAAACACATTTACAAGGAAATTGGTCTCAAGGACTTCAATAGAACTAAGTAATTTTCACAACAACTGTGCTTCGTATTGCAGTTGGCAGCATGATCCACATTTAACTTGATTCTATAGGTCAATGTACTTGCAATGGGCACACAGTGGGTTGTTCTGATGCAGCTCATGTGGCATCCCAGGCCAAGCAGGCCCATCCTACTTGTCAGCTGAAATCCCATCAGAATCCAACAACTACTACCACCACTACCATTATTATTATTATTATTATTATTATTATTATTATTATTATTATTATTATTATTGTGCACAAAGCACAATATTGCTGGTTCTATGATGGCCAAAAAAGTCGCAATGCATAAATGGTAATTTTATTTATTTATTTATTTATTATATTTATACCCTGCCTTTTTTCCTGTAAGGAACCCAATGCGGCTTACATAATAATAATCCTCTCCATTTTATCCTCACAACAACCCTGTAAGGTAGGTTAGGTGCCATATGCTGAGTTCTGGTGCCATATAGCGACTAAATGATTATTCAGCACATCAATGAAATCATGTTTTTTTCTAGCATGAAGACTTTTATACTTACTTTTGTCTACTGTCCAAATTTTCTTTTCTTTGATCATTAAGTTGTCTTTCAGCTGCCCGGGCTGTCAGCTATAATTAAAAAAATATTCTCATCAAATATTACCATTCCTTAAAGTACAAGAAATATTTCCAGGTGAAAGTCTGTAAGCTTTTTACTTGCATCCTAAAATAGCAGTCTATTAGAAGGCCCATACATTAGTTTAAGCAACCCTAAAGGTGAAGTACACACAGCCAGTTCATATATGTAACTGGATTGTGAGTAATGTCCATATTCCAGCACTCTGCAGACTCCAATACATGCTGGGGTGCTGGACCACCATGACTACATTTAGCGTCAAGGTTTAAAATCTGTCTTTTAATATCTTGCTGTTTGCTTTCTTAATCACAAATGATCCAATCTAGTTATTACTGACAGACAAGGGAGCTCTGAAGAACTGATGTAAATTCCCCTGCCCATAAGAGCTTCCCCATTCATTCTGATGGAACATTCTGGCACAGCTAAGAGCCCATGCACTGAAATAAGTAGGACAGCCTGCACACACAGGTGATTACTATATGTATTTATGTATATACGTATCTCTGGATCAGGGCAATGATCTTTACAACATAGCATTAGGTCTTCCCTGGACATTAAAACTTCAGCTAAATTTCATCATGGTTTTTAAGGTTAAAGATGTAAATACATTCATATTTGTCAGCAGATTTTGATCTGCAAATGATACATCCACCAGGGGGAAAAATGGATTTTAATTAGATTGCTCCCAAATGGTGCAGCCAGCATTCCCAACACCCACAAGTTACATGGTGATAGTGCTGTTGTCACTGGCGAAAATAACAGCTCATGGTCTATCAGGATTCATAGAGGAGGGAGAGTCCAAAATAGTGATTGTTGTGGACCCTGTCAATGCTAGTTGGGACATTTCCCTTTCACTTCTGGTTTAACACTACCATGCTAATTTAGTTGTGGGGGGAAGCCTTTAGATTCCATTTGTGTGAATCCCTTGATATAACTGCCCTATAATAGTGGGATGAGAGGATTGCAGGTTTTTTTTGTCTTGACTGAATTGCAAAACCAATGATATTTTGTTCCACTGACTGCAATGTTATCACAGGACAGACTGTTTTACTGCTAGATAAAGGCAGCAGAGAACAGCCAAATATTTATTGAAATGGCATTGAAACAAGGCCAGGACAGATTTGTAAAACCAAACATTTTCAGGAGACATCTGGCTTAAAGGATTTATTTTTACAAGAAGAGACTGATTGTTACTGCGAAAGAATGATTCTGAAAGACATGATTCAGAGGGGAATGTGTATAGCAGCCTTGCCCAACCTGGTGCCCTCTAGCTGTGTTAGACTGCAACTCCCATAATTCCCAGCCAGCATGGCCAGTGGCCATGTTGGCTGGGAATAATGGGAGTTGCAGTCTAACACATCTGGAGGGTGCCTGGTTGAGTAAGGCTGGTGCATAGCATCTATGGGCACATATCGATTTTGAGCCTGCCTCCTGCCAGAAACTTGCACTCTTTTATGAACATAAGAAGAGCCGTGCTGGATCAGACCAAGGTCCGTCTAGTCCAGTATTCTGTTCACAATGGTCAACTCGCTGCTCACAGGAAACCCACAAGCAGAACATTAGTGCAACAGCACCCTCCGGCCCATGTTCCCCAGCAACTGGTGTACATAGGCATACCGCTTCTGATATTGGAGGTAGCATATAGCCATCAGGACTAGAAGCCTTTGATAGCTTTATCCTCCCTGAATGTCTCTAATCCCTTTTTAAAGCCATCCAAATTGGTGGCCATTGCTACATCTTGCGGTAGTGAATTCCATAGTTTAACTATGCACTGTGTGAAGAAGCTTTGAGGCAGAGCTGTCTAGATATATCTTTTGGCTGGTCAAATTTGTACTGGCACTAAATTAATAGGACCAATCTTATGGCCCTTCAGTTGTGCACTAAGGGCTGTGGGAAGTCTTGTTCCTGTCTCCATTCTTGCTCTGCCCTGAAAGAGCTCCTTCTGAAGTGCTAGCGAACAGCACATAGAACCCTGCAGCTGATCCTATGCCCTGCTATCCATGCACAGTAGAACAGCACCAGACTTTGAGAGACAGTTTCATCAGATGAAAGAAACTGATATGTTTATTTGAAAACAGCAAGTTATCATAGAATCATAGAAAAGTAGAGTTGGAAGGGGCCTACAAGGCCATCGAGTCCAACCCCCTGCTCAATGCAGGAATCTAGGTCAAAGCATCCCTGACAGATGGCTGTCCAGCTGCACCTTGAATGCCTCCAGAGTGGGAGAGCCCACCACCTCCCTAGGTAGTTGATTCCATTGTCTTATTGCTCTGACAGTCAGGAAATTTTTCCTGATGTTTAGGTGGAATCTAGGTTCCTGTAACTTGAGCCCATTATTCCGTGTCCTGCAAACTGGGATGATCGAGAAGAGATCTTTGCCCTCCTCTGTGTGACATCCCTTCAAATACTGGAAGAGTGCGATCATATCTCCCCAAAGTGTTTCTGTAAATATCGCAAGTTCTAATGTTTTTGGCAAACAATTAAGTTCACACTCTAGATGGGTTAGCAGCATCCATGTGCACACCTGGATTTGCAGCAGCCTCCAGAGGCTGATTCCAAAATAATCTCTCAGTTTGTTTGGCTTAAGAGCTAAACATGGAGTCTAACAAAATAGTTTGAGACTTGTTTGGGACAGCTACAGTGCAGTGCAGAAAAATCCAGATGCTACACACAGATATGCACTTTCCCCTCTTGAATGCAGCTTACAATAGTAAGCATCATACTTTTCAGAGTGATATGAGTTTGAGTTTGCAACTTACCCAGTTATCATGAGCTTTCTTCTCATGCGACATAACCTATTAAAGAGAATTATTCATTAGTGCAGGGGCATAGAACTTAAATCAATCAGAGGGACACTTTTATGTGTTTTTTTTAACTCAAGAGGGTCACGCTGGTATGTTAAATGTGAAAAGGGATAGTGTCACATTATTTATTTATTATTTCTATTTATATCCCGCCCTGCATTAAAAAAATCCCAGGGCCATTTCACTCTTGTCTCTACCTTCTTTCTATTAATCTCCCTGCTTTTCTATTTCCACTCCATAGCGGTCTCTGCTGCATCCCACTGCATAAACCTCCATCTGTTACCCCCTTTTCCCCACCCCACAGGTCTCTGCATTCCTTGTTACCCCCTTTCCCCCCTCTGAGTCGCATAATGTTCTTGCTTGCTCTTCTCTCTGCAAATTTCTCTCTCACTCCCCCACCACATTTTTTTGCTGTTTCTGTTTCTTCACCCTGCCCTTATATCTATTCCTCGTTGCTGAGTTTATCAACAGCACACAAGGCTTTTTCTTTCCCAGCAATTCACACCAGTGAAACAGACTGAGTACACACGTTTAGGACTGTGCTGTAATACCTAAGCATGCATACTTTGAAGTAAATCCAACTGAAATTAACAGGAGTACACATAGTATAACAGTGTAATTTCAAACTGGCAACTCTTCCAAAGTTGCAAAGCGAGCGTAACTTCCCACAGTACATGAAGTACTAATTAAGAAAACAATATATATATATATATATACCTGATTCTGGTAAGAGCGAACAGTTCTTTCCAGTTCTTCTTCTAGATCTTTAGCCCGTTGTCTGTAATGGAATTATTACACATCAAGGATAATTTTGCCCAACCAGATCATATTATCACCAAGGATTATCAAGAAACTTCATCACTATGTCAGTTATTTTTTAAAAAGAAAAATCTAATCTAATGTCAAGGCCTACTGAAGTAGAAGGCAGAGGACACCAGCCATATGAGAGATCCATTGACGTAGATTAAAACCTGCCTGCTGCAGTCTCTTTCCATTATCACCCTGCCTTCAGAACCATGTTGCTGTGATAAGTGACAGGACTGGAAATGGATGGGGTCTCCTTCAATGGAAACTGAACAGTCTGCTTTGATTGACCTACTCCTGCCTGTGGAGTGAGTGATAGGAATAACCCATCTCAGGATACCTCCTCGCTGAGGAAGAAGAACAGGTTGCTTACCTGTAACTGTGGTTCTTCGAGTGGCCATGTGTGCGGGGATCAAGCAAGGGTTGAGGGACCCTCTAGAATGGTGTGGGATGTGGCACAATGGGCTGCAGCAGGATAAGGAAAATTGGCAGAATTTGGGGGTGTGCTTTGCGTGACCAGAAGTGCCTTCGTACTCACACAAGACACTTTTGGATCCAAACCTCCTAGTTTACTGGGCAACTTCACTGATCCTTGGGTGAATATTCCCCTCCCATTCCCACAGCACCTCTGAATGGGGCTTCAGCGTGGGGCTACATTGGCTTGCTGATTGGATGTACTCCTCCAAGTACTCCCTATCCCATCCTCTGTGGCTTCTCACAAGTTTCAAGTTGTTCAGTGTAATCCTTGGTCGAATTCCCTGCATTCAATAGAAGAAATTACCAACATAAATCACCATTACCTATAAGCATTCAGTTCTTCAGCAGCATGATTAATCTTCTCATCAACTTTGGAAAGCTTTTCTTCTTTCTGCAAACGCTCTTTTTCTTCTACAGTTAACTTCCTTTTTTAAAAGGAAAAAGCAAAAAAAGCCTTTTATTATCCAGAAATCAATTGCTTTCCAGTTTTCTTAATGAAACAAACCATCACCACAAAAACCTGAAGTTATTTTTACAAAACAAACCTGAAATGTACAGTATTTTATATTTGTCTATATAGTCTGATCATCATGCAGCATGAGCAACAATAAAAATCCATGTGTTAAAAGCTGCAATCCTGTCCACCTTACTTGGTAGCCAGCTCCACTAATCTCAGTGGGGCACCTGAGTAAACAAGCATAGCACTGGACTGCCAAAGAACTGGCTGAATACCCTCCTTGAAGAATGCATTATTACAACAATAACTCTGAAAATAATTTATTTGTGGGGAACTTTGCTGGCACAGGCTTACACACACACACACACACACACGCGACTGGGACTGAATCCAGAGCATCCATCACTTCCCTCTCTGCCCCCAAGAAGCAACTGGCACTGTAGGAACCTGACAGCACAATCCATCTGTTGGGGAGGTGGGTATATGCATACAGATAACTGCCGATTACAGATGCACATAGAGAACTGCTGATTACAAAGATCTATGGATCAGGGCTTTTTATTTACCCAATTGGAATTGGAGGTTATTAGGGGAAGAACCCAGACTTGAAACCAAGAACAGACCATGGGTTACAAGTCTGGGTTGTTCTTACCTCAACCACCTCCAGTTCTGGCTTCAAAAATCAGTGTCCCTGGGTTGTTTAACTCAACAGGAGCAGTCGAGCGTCAGTACACTCTCTTGCTCCTGCATCACTGCAAACAACCACAGTGAACAAACAATGACCTGGTTCACACATAATGACAGCCTATGGTTTAAACAACCCATGGGCTGTCGCACACAAGCGGGAGAGAACGAGTGTGCTGCCTTCCACATGGCCACCACTTCTGCTTTTACTCAAAAGTAACAATCGGCCCGTTTGTATGTTGATGAGTATAATGTGCAAACCTGGAGTGCTGGTTTGTTTAGGGGCTAACAACCCAGCGGTTAACCCATGGTTTGTAGGTTTTGAGTAAAAGCACCTTTTCTCTCCCGTTCGCCCCTGACAGTCCATGGGTTGTTTAACCCATGGACTGTTGTTACATGTGAACTGGCCCAGTGGGTTGCTTTGATTGTGCAAACTGGGCCAATGATCCAAGCTCAGGTAGACTTTGATTACAGAATTCCCAGGTCCAAGCTGAATCCCTATCCACCAGACTAGATCGCACCCATTCTCAAAATAAGTATATTTCATGCTAAATGATTTCAAGAAACCAAACACAATTTATAGTAAGTAAATATTTGAAAATATATATGGTCTCTGTTGAAAATATCCGATAGGAAAATAAGAGCAAGATTTGGTAGTAGAGTCCCAGAACCAACAAGAGGGTATAAAGTAGTGAAGAAATCTGGGAACTTAAGTTACATATAAATTAATGTATAAATGGAAAGATTCAATTATGGCTTGCAGTGTGCCCCCACTGCAGCTTGCATATTCAAAATGGCGGCCAGAACACATCTCGGAGCCCCGCAAATGAATTAACCTGTAGTGGCTTATACAGGCCTGTGGCTTATGCTGGCTCAGCTTGTCTGAGCGTGGAAAGCTAAGCAGGGTCAGGCCTGGTTATTACTTGAATGGGAGACCCCTCCTCTAGTTTCCTGCATTGAGCAGGGGGTTGGACTCGATAGCCTTGTAGGCTCCTTCCAACTCTATGATCTATGAAATCTATGAAATCATGACGTGAACCGGCCCCACTGGAAAACAATACTCATTAAGCAATTAGTCCACTATTACAAATACCTGTGAAGGTTCATTTCATTTTCTTGATACAGCTCTGTCATGACTTTAAGCTTTTGCTGAAGCTTCTGTACTTCACTTTCAACGTTTGTATTTTCAGACTGCAACATGCCATGCTCCTTTTGTAGACTTTCAATGCGTTCTGTCACAATTAGAGAGTGAATTGCAAGTAACTGGTACTTTAAAGTCATAGAATAAAGAAGACTATGCTGAAAACTGAACACTATCTTATTCTAATGCTGAAAAGAAACAGATTTCTGAAAAAGTTCAGAGTAAACTTAAAAACCTAACAATGTTCCTGTACCATGACTACAGAGCTTTTTGTGTGTGTTTTATTTACTAACCTCATTGATTTGTATATTAATAACTAAGAAATCCTTGGAAATCCCACAAAGAGGTTAAATAAAATGCTTACACAGACAGATATGTAGACAAAATTTTGCTTTTGTCTCTCTCATGGGAGGAACATAGTGAAACAGACTTGTCACTTTTAAGACTGATGCCACACAAAGTAGCATCAAGATATTCTATCTAACATGCTCAATTTATCAATCCATAAGGACAATGGCTATGACAATGCATGCACATCCAAGTTCTTTTTTTAATCTTCTGTTTCCTATTCAGGAACTACCTCCAACAAAATTCAAGCACTTTTTATTTGCGGGGCAGGGAGAGACGAACAGATGGAAAAATCAAAATGTCTGCTTTAATTTTCTGTCCAATCTTTGATCAGTTTCAACATTCACGAACTCACTTCCATTTCCATGCAGCCCCATCCTCTGGAGGTGAATTGACAGCCATAATCATGGGTTATACATTTGGACAGATGCTCCCTTTGAAAGCTCCACCGACCTACCCCATTTTGGAAATAAGCATTTCACTCATTTTCAATCACTACAGGATCTGCTAGCTTCCTGCTGCACTAGTGGTAAGTCCCATTAGTGCATGAGCAGCACTGGCTACTGCCCATAAAACACATTGCTGAAGCACTTAAGATTAAATGAATGAAGGTTTAATAAACTCATCCAGCTCAGATGTAAAAAAATAAATAAATCCGATTCTTTGTTCCTATATGAGCTAGTAACTTTCTCAAGACATCTTCAGTGAATAATCCTAGTTCATTTAACAGATTTCTCATTGGGTTCACAGAACACCACAACCCATCATGGGTTGCTACCCACGATGGGTTGTTGTGTGAACCAGAACCAATCCGCGCAGCGCAACCCATAGTTTGTTCTAGGGGTTGTGGTACCCATGATGGGTTGTCGTGTCGTCTGAACACAGGCAACCGACCCCATTGTGGGTACCAGGAATCAGCCACCATTTTAACAGTCACTGACAGCCCCGTCAAAGTGACCAAGCTAGCTGTCAAAATTCTGGGTCCCCTTTAAAAGGGGTTTTTGACAGGGCAACGGGTGGTTTTTGACTGGGACATATGGCTGTATATGCCCCAGTCCCAAACAGCT